>JAHDVE020011525.1:0-43284 GCA_022606495.2 Halesus radiatus | reverse complement strand
ATATTGGCTTTCGACAAGCGTAGTTCCGGGGGTTTTAGAAGAAGTGATGATAAGAGTGCACGTTATCGTTTTCTTTTTCCTACGCCTCTGAACCTCGTTTTCGTCCTGAGACGCTACTGGGTGCTAACGGGACATTTCTCCGACCCCCGCCACCCCTACGGTCGCTCCCGGCGACGGTCCCGAAAACAGAGCGGGCTCTCATTGGTCGAGCTCCTCTGATCCACAAAAACTTATCAAAATTATTGTTCTACCAAAATTGTCTGTCTTTGTAAGCGATTCCTGCGGCCGCGGTGACTGATCTAAATAAACGATCTTTTCTGATCTGTTCATTAGCACCCGCGGAATCGAGTAAACTTACTTAATTTATGTATGTACAATGCATTTTTTTGTTATTTGACGGCAAAGTATCACCTGTCCTACTTTGACCCCCATGACATACTTTGTAATAATTTTGGCTTCCTTAATAAAAAAATAGGTGAAGATTGCAATAGGCTCAATTCAAGCAGAAGGTCGTGATTTACATCCTAATTTTTGATCAAGTCGATCCAAGATTGACAGAGTCTACGGCAGCTCGCGAAATATTCACGAGTTCAAACTGCCCGATTCGCCGCACGGTATCGCACCGAAGTACTTGAACGACGAGTGCATTTCTAAAATTCAGAGTATTCTCACGGATCCAACACGCCTTCTACCTACTTCGCCTGCATCTTCACCCGGCCTGAAAACCGACCGTGACTTTCTCTTCGCCCTCACCACCTCCCTGCAAGAAATCGTTTGCCTTTTTCAAGGCATTTCTCCCTTCCTTCCTACCCTGCTCTGAAGCGTCGAAGTGGCCAGCCTGATCTTCTTCTTCTAAAAACGTGCGCAAGAGTTTACAGATCTTGTCCCGTACATGGTCCTTCTTGAGCCAGGATCTACTTCACGCCTTCACGACTACTAGTGACGTCTTCTCGCCTTCACGCCTTCAGTGACGTCTGCACGCCTTCTCGCCTTCAGTGACGTCTGCACGCCTTCTCGCCTTCAGTGACGTCTGCACGCCTTCTCGCCTTCAGTGACGTCTGCACGCCTTCTCGCCTTCAGTGACGTCTGCACGCCTTCTCGACTCCAGTGACGTCTGCACGCCTTCTCGACTACAAGCGACGTCTGTACGTCTTCGTGCCTTGTACGTGCCGAGATGCCTGCACGTCGCAGCCGTCGAGGGGCCTCGAGCTCGGAGTCTCAGCCCGAGTCCACCGCTGTGCCCGCCGCTGTGCCCGCCGCTGTGCCCGCTGCTGTGCTCGCCGCCGCGCCCGCCGCTGCGATCGCCGCCGCGCCGCCTGCCGCCGCGTGGCCTGCCGCCACGTGGCTTGCCGCCGGGCCGTCTGCCGCTGCCCCACCCCCTCCTGCGCCCGCCCCTGCGCCCGACGCTGCTCCCGCCGGTGCGCTCGGCGCTGCTCTCGGCGCTGCGCTCGGCCCTGCGCCCGGCACTGCGCTCGGCGCTGCGCTCGGCCCTGCGCTCGGCGCTGCGCTCGGCCCTGCACTCGGCGCTGCGCTCGGCGCTGCGCCCACACCCACCACTGCGCAGTCCTCCGATGCTGAGAACAACTCCTCCACCACAGAGGACACCGTGAGGCAGCTACAACGGGAGATGCGCGCCTTGAGGGAGCAGCATGCCAAGCAGCTCGCCGCGCTATTGTCGGCCATGCAGCCCGCCAAGCAGGACGTCCCCGCAGCTGTGCAGCCAATCCCCGAGCCGGTACGAGTACAGATGACCGACGCAGAGGCGCGTGCTGTGCGAGCCCCGGCTGAGGGGTACCCCCTCCCCGCTGCAACGTTCGGCCCCGCTGTGCTCCCTTGCCCCGCAGCGCCGGCCGGACGCTACGCCGAGCCACTGCCGTATGCCGAGCCGCTGCCGTACGCCGAGCCACGAGCCCGCCCACTCTACGCGCAGCCCTATGCAGAGCCGTCTACCTCGCAGTTGCACGCGGGGTCCCAGCCCGTCAACATCGGGCATCCCAGCTACTCGCCGCTGTTCCCGCCGCAGCCTACCGCCGACGAGACTGCCCGGCATACCAGAGAGTGGGTCCAGCAGGGCGAGGACCCTACCGTGGCACGGATCGGCGCTATGATTGCCGAGGCGATCCGATCGACACGCGTACCAGAGAGCCCCCGCCCGTCCGTCGAGGAGGATGTCCGGATGACTGCCCTCATTGCTCGACAATCTACAGCCAAGGACCTCCCCACGTTCTCCGGGGACACCCTCGAGTGGCCTGCCTGGATAGCGCAGTACCACCAGTCGACCAACACCTGCAGGCTGACACCCAGCGAGAACCTCATCAGACTGCAGCGCGCGCTGAAAGGCAGGGCCCGGGAGGCTGTCTACTCCCTCCTGCTGGATCCCGAACAGGTCCCAGAGATCCTGGCCACCCTCGAGACGCGGTACGGTGGCTCAGGATCCATCGCCAACCTTATGCTAAATAAGGTGAAGAAGCTGCCGCACCTGTCAGCGGAAGCTTCACTCGAGGAGATCGCCGACTTCTCTGGGACGGTCCAGAACTTGGTGGCCTCCCTGCGAGACTTGAGGACGGAGGGCTACCTCACCAACCCCGCCCTACTAGCCGACGTCACCGCCAAGATGCCCTGCACCCTGAGGATGTCTTGGCTGCTCGAGTTGCGCCAGCTAGGCCAATCCACCCCGGCCACACTACTGCAGCTCTCAATGTTCCTGCGAAGCGTCGCGAAAGTGATCCCGATTAGCGGCATGCTCGACCCGGTTCGACCGAATCGAGGGCGCCGCGAACAAGTGTTAGTGAACGCGGCGGCCGCGCCCCCGACGAGCGCGGCTACGCCCGGACCCAGGAAGCGTGCCGCGACCGACTCTGCCCACCGGTCTTCAGCCGGGAAAAGGGCGACAGTGCGAAGTGACAATTGTGCGCAGTGCAATAAGTTCCACGCCATTCGGGATTGTGCGGTATTCGCCGGGAAATCTGTCGCCCTCCGCTGGGAGACCGTGCGCGCAAGCAACCTGTGCCGAAAGTGCCTCGGTCGACACCACTCGAGGGAGTGTAAAGTGAAAGTGTGGTGCGGGGTGGGGGAGTGCCGGCATCCCCACCATCGGTTGCTCCATGAAGTGCGAAAAACGGAGCCGGTTGTGGGTGAAGTAAACTTATGACGCCGAAATACAGACGATAGCGTACTGCTGAAAATTGTGCCGGTTGTGCTTCGCGGGCCCGCAGGGAGTGAAGTGTCAGTGTTCGCGCTGTTAGATGAGGGCTCTACCGTGACCCTTGTCGACGCCGAGATCGCGATGTTGACCGGTGCAAGCGGTCCGGTCCGTGCCGTACGGCTTCACGGAGCAAAGGGCATGTGCACCTCCGACGCCCGCTCCCGACGCGTGAAGCTGACCATCAGAGGCGCCGGGTTGAACACGACCTTCTCCATCACCGCGAGCACCATAGCCGAGCTGAACCTGCCGGAGCAGCAAGTGCCAGGACGACGCATCACCCCGAAGCTCTTGATCGGGCAAGACAACGCCCACCTGATTGTATCAAGAGAGGTCCGTGAGGACAACACTACGCGAATAGTGTCGCGGACCGCTTTAGGGTGGATCGCTCACGGGGGAACAAACCCTGGCGCTGACGGCCCAGCCACTACTCTGGCCCTGCAAGCAGAGACCGCCGCGGACGCCCGCTTGAGGGAGTTGGTGAGGACAAACTTCGCCATCGACTCCCTCGGCGTTACATCAGCAGCTCGGGTCAACGCACAAGACGCAAGAGCACTAGCGATGATGGGAGAGACCACCCGCCCCCTCGCTACCGGGAGGTGGGAAACCGGACTCCTGTGGAAAGACCCGACAACCGTGCTACCCGACAACCGGCAGTGCGCACTGAAGCGGCTACAATCTCTCGACAAGAAGCTGGCGGCGGACCCCACCCTGGCGGCCGCGTACGCCGACAAGATGTCACAACTTGTCGCCAAAGGCTACGCCAGGAAGCTTTCAACCCACGAGGCATCATTACCTGCCCCGCGAAAGTGGTACCTTCCTCACTTCGCGGTGACAAATCCCAACAAGCCGGGGAAAATCAGAATCGTCTTTGATGCCGCCAGCCGATGCCGAGGGACGTCTCTGAATGACCAGCTGATGACCGGCCCTGACTTGCTGTCCTCACTCCTGGGGAACCTCCTTCGCTTCCGAGAGGGAAATGTGGCCATCGCTGCAGATATACAAGAGATGTTCCTGCGCATCCACATCAGGAGAGAGGACCAGCCCTCCCAGCTGTACCTTTGGAGGTCGCCTGGCACACGGGACCCAGAGACGTACCAGTTGACATCTATGATGTTCGGGGCGACGTGTTCCCCCAGCAGTGCCCAGTACGTGCGAGACAGAGTGGCCGGGCACTACGAAACCGAGCACCCCGCCGCCGCAGCAGCCGTTCGTTCCAAATTCTATATGGACGACTATTTGGACGCCGTGGATAACGTACACGAGGCTGCCGCACTGGTCCAGAGCGTGAAGACCCTCCTTGCAAAGGGAGGGTTCAACCTGACCAACTGGGCCTCCAACAGCCCGGCCGCTATAGCACGGATTCTCCCCGGTGAACGAGCAACCGCCGCAGTGCAGATCAACAGCGGAACCACGGGGACGGAGCGCGTACTGGGACTGATCTGGGACCCGTCGACTGACCGATTTCTTTACACCTTTCTCGACGCGGTCAGCCCCCAAGAAGCCACACGGCCTACGAAGAGGCAGCTCCTATCCATCATCATGAAAATCTTTGACCCGGTGGGTTTCGTCGCCTGCCTCACTATACGGTCGAAGATTTTACTACAAGCCGTGTGGCGCTCGAGCATCAGCTGGGACGACCCCATCGCCCCTGAGCATGCCGAGCGATGGAGGGACTGGATGAGTCTGCTGAGGGAAAGCAGCGTGTCCATCCCGAGACGGTCACTCCGACACAAGCTGAGCAACGTTACACTGCACCTCTTCAGTGACGCGTCCGAACAAGCCTGCTGCGCCGTCGCCTACTTCGTTGAGGAAGTGCAAGGCGCGCCGCGAGCCACCTTCATCGCAAGCAAGTGCAAGGTGGCGCCACTCAAACCCTATCAATTCCCCGCCTCGAGCTGCAGGCCGCGCTCATGGCGGCTAGACTGGCCAAGACTATTAAATCTGAAAGTCAGGCACGAATATGCAGAACCGTCTTCTGGACCGACTCGACCACAGTGCTGTGTTGGCTACGCACCGACCCACGGGCATACTCCGCCTTTGTGGCGAATCGGTTGGGCGAGATCGACGAACTCACCAACATAGCTGACTGGAGGTGGGTTCCAACCAAACAAAACCCCGCTGACATCGGCACCCGAGACTTGGCACTACCCGACCTGTCCCTGCAAGGAGAATGGTTCTGCGGACCTGCTTTCATCACGAAACCCGACGAGGACTGGCCCGAAGAGCGCGCCCTCACCACGAAGCCCGATGACTCGATCCTGGAGACTAGGCCCCAATATGTCGGCCTCATATCCACGGCCGGGGAGGCCCTGCCCGCTATCGAGAGGTTTTCCTCATGGTACCGCCTCATCCGCGCCACAGCATGGATACTGCGCTTCATAAGGCGTTGCCGGATGGGGTCGGGCCGACCTACCGAAGGCCCGCTACGGGCCGAGGAGCTCAAGGAGGCTGAACGCAGATGGGTGATCAGGTCCCAAGAGAATGCCTTCACCCCCGATCTTCACAACATACAGCACGGCCAGGCGCTGCCCGCCGCTAGCCGCCTAAACAGCCTGACGCCTTTCCTCGGCCCAGACGGAGTCATGCGGATGCGCTCCCGTTTGCAAGCAGTAACCGGAGCCACGAGCGTAGCCAAGACTCCGATCATCCTGGATGGCGATGACCCTTATACTCGGCTGCTGATCCGACACTACCACCAGAAGGCGGACCACCCGAGCACCGAGAAGACCATCGCAGAGGTACGGGGCAGCTTCTTCGTACTGCGGCTACGTACCACTAGCAGGAAGATCGCCCACGACTGCCCAACGTGCCGAATGCGGAAGAGCAAGCCCGTCCCACCCATTATGGGAGCGCTCCCAGAAGCTCGCCTGACGCACCATGTCCGCCCGTTCACACACTGCGGACTGGACTACTTCGGCCCTATGGAGGTCACGATTGGCAGACGCCGAGAAAAGCGCTACGGGGCCATATTTACATGCCTCTCCACTCGCGCCATACACCTAGAACTGGCTGCGTCGCTGAGTGCTGACTCGGCCATCATGGCCCTGCAACGGATGGCGGCCCGCCGAGGACAACCAGCAGTGATGTACTCCGACAACGGTACCAACTTTCATGGAGCAAACAATGAAATCCGAGATGCCGTGGAGTCGCTCAGCCAGGACGCAAGGATGCAGGATACCCTAGCCATACAGGGTATCGAGTGGCGCTTTACCCCACCTCTGAGTCCCCATATGGGGGGAGCCTGGGAAAGGCTAGTACGTTCAGTGAAGCGAGCCCTAGGAGCTACACTGAAAGAAAGAGCCCCGAGAGAGGAGACACTTCTTACGGCGCTTGCAGAAGCCGAGTTCGTGGTCAACAACCGGCCCCTGACCCACGTCTCGGTTGATCCGAGAGACGAGGAGCCCTTGACCCCCAACCACTTTCTAATGGGGTCAGCGGGAAAACGCCCTCACCTGTCACTATATGACAAAAAGGAGGAGGAGGTATGCCTCCGCCGCCAGTGGCGCATAAGCCAACAGCTGCAGACATGTTCTGGAGGCGGTGGCTTCGTGAATACCTCCCCACCATGGCCGCCCGGCAGAAATGGCACCACCGGGCCGACCCCATCAAAGAGCACGACTTGGTGGTCATCATGGACCCCGCTCTACCCCGAAACAGCTGGCCACGCGGACGTGTAATCGAAGCTAAGCCCGCCGCTGACGGACAAGTAAGAATTGTCCGCATACAAACAGCCACCGGCATCTACGTGCGCCCAGCGGTCAAAGTCGCGGTCATACTCCCGGCACCGACGCTCGCACCAGCTTCATCACCCGCATCAGCTTGCAACACCCGCATCCGCTGCGACACCCGCATCCGCTGCAACACCCGCATCCGCTGCAACACCCGCATCCGCTGCGACACCCGCATCCGCTGCAACACCCGCATCCGCTGCAACACCCGCATCCGCTGCGACACCCGCATCCGCTGCACCACCAGTACCAGCTTTGACGCCCGCACCGACCCACGCCAGCCCAAGGGTGCCGATGAGGACCGCCCTCCGACGGCCCAGAGGGACTGGCCGGCGAGGTCACCGCCGGAGTACACGTCTTCACAGCTAGGCACAGACGTTACTGCACCGAGGGGAGAATATACCAGACGTGACTATCAAAGTTTGTAATACCCTCCATTTGCATAAACATCAACCAGTACATAACTCAGTAGGTGGTACGACTAGATACGAAATCAACTACTGAGTTCGTGCAGTTTCGAACGAGAGACGACTCGATACGTTCTCGATCAAGCTGGCATGTAGTACTGTCAGGCTCATAACAGACGACCTGACCACAAACGAGAGAGAGAGAAGCGACTAGATACGCGTCTCTGTCTTGTTTGTTTGTCTGCACAAATAATTAATTGTGCAACGCCCGACTTTAATTTTAACCTGATAGAAGCGACTAGATACGCATCCCTATCTTGTTATGTTTGCACAAAAAGAGGATTTGTGCAAACGCCCCATTTCAGTACATATTGGCTTTCGACAAGCGTAGTTCCGGGGTTTTCGAAGAAGTGATGATGACAGTGCACGTCATCGTTTTCTTTTTCTACGCCCCTGAACCTCGTTTTCGTCCCGAGACGCTACTGGGTGCTAACGGGACATTTCTCCGACCCCCGCCACCCCTACGGTCGCTCCCGGCGACGGTCCCGAAACAGAGCGGGCTCTCATTGGTCGAGCCCCTCTGATCCACAAAAACCTTTCAAAATTATTGTTCTACCAAAATTGTCTGTCTTTGTGAGCGATTCCTGCGGCCGCGGTGACTGATCTAAATAAACAATCTTTTCTGATCTGTTCATTAGCGCCCGCGTAATCGAGTAAACTTACTTATTTTATGTTTGTACAATGCATTTTTTGTAAATTGACGGCAAAGTATTACCTGTCCTACTTTGACCCCCATGACATACTTTGTAATAATTTTGGTTGCTTTAATAAAAAAATAGGTGAAGATTGCAATAGGCTCAATTCAAGCAGAAGGTCGTGATTGACATCCTAATTTTTTGATCAAGTCGATCCAAGATTGACAGAGTCTACGGCAGCTCGCGAAATATTCACGAGTTCAAACTGCCCGATTCGCCGCACGGTATCGCACCGAAGTACTTGAACGACGAGTGCATTTCTAAAATTCAGAGTATTCTCACGGATTCAACACGCCTTCTACCTACTTCGCCTGCATCTTCACCCGGCCTGAAAACCGACCGTGACTTTCTCTTCGCTCTCACCTCCTCCTTGCAAGAAATCGTTTGCCTTTTTCAAGGCATTTCTCCCTTCCTTCATACCCTGCTCTGAAGCGTCGAAGTGGCCAGCCTGATCTTCTTCTTCTAAAACGTGCGCAAGAGTTTACAGATCTTGTCCCGTACATCGCCAGTGATGTTATTATCGCAATTGATATTATTGTTGCAATCGTCGCTGTGATCCCAATAAAATTGATGTTATTGTTGCAATCGTCGCTGTGATCGCAATAAAATTGATGGTATTGTTGCAATCATCGCTGTAATCGCAATAAAATTGATGTTATTGTTGCAATCGTCGCTGTGATCGC
This sequence comes from Halesus radiatus, assembly GCA_022606495.2. NCBI lineage: Eukaryota > Metazoa > Arthropoda > Insecta > Trichoptera > Limnephilidae > Halesus > Halesus radiatus. The sequence continues at coordinate 34,506 of JAHDVE020011525.1, read as the reverse complement.
AATAAAATTGATGTTATTGTTGCAATCGTCGCTGTGATCGCAATAAAATTGATGGTATTGTTGCAATCGTCGCTGTAATCGCAATAAAATTGATGTTATTGTTGCAATCGTCGCTGTAATCGCAATAAAATTGATGTTATTGTTGCAATCGTCGCTGTGATCGCAATAAAATTGATGTTATTGTTGCAATCGTCGCTGTGATCGCAATAAAATTGATGGTATTGTTGCAATCGTCGCTGTAATCGCAATAAAATTGATGTTATTGTTGCAATCGTCGCTGTAATCGCAATAAAATTGATGTTATTGTTGCAATCGTCGCTGTGATCGCAATAAAATTGATGTTACTGTTGCTATCGTCGCTATGGTCACAATAAAATTGATGTTATTGTTGCAATCGTCGCTGTGATCGCATTAAAATTGATGGTATTGTTGCAATCGTCGCTGTGATCACAATAAAATTGATGTTATTGTTGCAGTCGTCTCCGTGATCGTAATAAAAGATATATAGGAATTATAAATTAGGTCAAATTTTGTTTCGGTCGTATATATGTTGAGAGAATTTATATGTAAATATTACATATAAGCATAGTTAACAGGTAAACAATATAAAAAAATATATATTACGAGAGAAAAATTGTAAAGGAATATGTATTTATGATATCCCTGTAATTTTTCGCTCTAATATTTCGCGTATGTCTTCTCTGGTGGTATACCCCGTCATACTATTATAGTGGAAGATGTAATACTCCCGATCAATACGTAAAGGCTGGCATTTGCTTTGCATGCGAATATTTATCATCAAGCTGACCTTCCCCTTTACCGTCTCGCCATACTTTGAAGGGTGTAGATACATTATTGTGGCATTTGCCCCACGTTGGGCGCCAACCTTATATTATACACCGGCCACTGAAGGGGTAAACTGACGGAGCGTATCATAATACACGTGTCCGAAAATCAAAGTAGACCTAATCGCTGACGTCAGAATGGTTAGACCTGCAGTAACGTACAATTTCGACGGCCTGGAGGCAAAGGTCACCAGCCTAGTAAACCGCCGTCCACGTTTATTTCGCGTTATATTGACTGTGGTGAACAAATTATAAAACATTTATAAAAGGTTCAAACTAAATACTCTAATAAAATATTCTGTTTTTGTAAACATGCCGAACCTGTTTACTTATTCGCTGTTTCTCTTAAATTCTAGATCCAATTTAAACCGATAAATCTTATTGATCTACGAAAATGCCCGCGGGTTGTTCACCACTTCCGACGATGCATGAATGAAAGACAGAGTTGTGTCGCAATCTATCCTCTCTGTCTACGGAGTGATGGTTAGTTAGTAAGCAAGCGAATATTCCTTATTCCTTTTTTTAAAGGTAAGGTATTTACAGTAATTTCAGTCAGTTAGAGCCGTTCTCCCCAACTTTTCGATTGATCAATCTGAGCCGCCGATCAGTTTTGTTAAGTATTCGCTTTATTTGACTGTCTCCAAACATTTTTTATCTTTGAACTTCCTAAATTGTCTATGAAGAACTCGCCCATTTCTATGGAAAATATAATTGTACCCCCGAAAAACTTTCAATGTTAAATTAACATAGACTATCTAATTTTCTATTTATTGTGAATACATATTATATGCCTTAAATATTGTAATACAAACACCAACATTTTATATTTAAAAGCGTATATGTTAAAAATAAAGTGTTAGCTTGACTTTTACTAATGCCGCGAAAAAAGAAGTAGACGTTTTTGACGTTTCTCTTTGGTGCGTGTCTTTCAATTTTCAATCAATAATTGTCAATAATATTTTCATCGTCGCTGTCTTCATATTCGCTGTCCATACCCGCTATTGGTATTACATTAAAAATATCTTCATTTTCGCTCTCCATATTCAAAATTGTCAATACACAATAGGTACAAAAAATAGTTCACGAAACGAATGACGTTTGACCATAGATATCTATGACATTTGACGTTTACGCTGTCATTTGACACTCTGTTGACACGTTTTATAACTAGTCTTTTACTGAGGAGAACTTTAATCCACAAAAATCGGTAACTTAAGATGATCGTAAGTTTGACTGAGAATTTCGTTGGGAAAGGCGAATTTGTGCATTTGAACAGTGCTGAGACAAAATTTCGGCTCAGCAGTTGCTCAGTAAGGTTGGGAAGAGCGGCCGTTAATCTTCTGTTAATTCCTTAAGCCAAGTCTTTCTGGACTTAATGCAATTATCGATTGAATTACATCTGTTTGATACTAAGTGGGAGTTTGTTGTATAATTTTACCGCTAAAAATTGAGAGCTTCTTTGTCCACAAGTAGTATTACACTTAGGTACAGTTAGCTTGTCGAGTTGATTTGCTCTGGTATTATGATCATGAGGAGCCATAGCCAGTTTGTCCTTTTTAAGAAGATGAACTAGAACATTTTTGGCAAAGATTTTCAAAGCAACGTCGAAATGTTTTCATTATGGTTATAATATCTTGTGTATCTTATCTACAGTAGGGGTGCTCAACCTTTTAAAGAGGAGGGCCGCATACGAAGACCTATTTTATTGGAGGGCCGCACGGTTCTTCTCAGGGAGATGGGGTACCTTACAGAATTAGTCATTTCCTCTCTTACGCAAAAGAGTGCGATTCAATTCGTACCACGATGAACATACTGTGTGCTTTTCGCGTGCGTTCAAAACAGTCCTGTTTTATCGGCGCGGGGGAGCGCCAATGTTAAAAATGCAATTCGTACCACGATGAACATACTGTGTGCTTTTCGCGTGCGTTCAAAACTGTCCTGTTTTATCGGCGCGGGGGAGCGCCAATGTTAAAAATGCAATTCGTACCACGATGAACATACTGTGTGCTTTTCGCGTGCGTTCAAAACTGTCCTGTTTTATCGGCGCGGGGGAGCGCAATGTTAAAAATGCAATTCGTACAACGATGAACATACTGTGTCCTTTTCGCGTGCGTTCAAAACAGTCCTGTTTTATCGGCGCGGGGGAGCGCCAATGTTAAAAATTCAATTCGTACCACGATGAACATACTGTGTGCTTTTCGCGTGCGTTCAAAACTGTCCTGTTTTATCGGCGCGGGGGAGCGCAATGTTAAAAATGCAATTCGTACAACGATGAACATACTGTGTCCTTTTCGCGTGCGTTCAAAACGTCTGTTTATCGGCGCGGGGCGCAAATGTTAAAATTCAATTCGTACCACGATGAACATACTGTGTCCTTTTCGCGTGCGTTCAAAACTGTTCTGTTTTATCGGCGCGGGGAGCGCAATGTTAAAAATGCAATTCATACCACGATGAACATACTGTGTGCTTTTCGCGTGCGTTCAAAACTGTCCTGTTTTATCGGCGCGGGGGAGCGCCAATGTTAAAAATGCAATTCGTACCACGATGAACATACTGTGTGCTTTTCGCGTGCGTTCAAAACTGTCCTGTTTTATCGGCGCGGGGGAGCGCAATGTTTAAAATGCAGTAAAAAACCGCGGCAGCTGGTTTTAATTATATAAATATTATGGTAGTCGTGTATTTACACATACTTTTATTTTCAAAACATTCAATTTGATTCTTATTTGACCTTCAAACAGTTTCCTGTCTTAGTTTATTTTTTTTTTAATATTCATAACTAGCTGATGAGTACCCGGCCTTGCTTATTTTATTTTTCTTTGGAGTAAAGTTATGAAGTTGTGAATTATTGCTTGTCATTAGGGTGTCATAATCGATTTGACAGCAAAGTAAATAAAGAAACATTCATTTGAATATTTAATTTATTTCAAAATATATAAAGTTCTCAAGTAGGTACCTACTTGTGTTTTCCATTTTGAAAATGTAATCTGTAGCTAACCAGAGTGGTATATCTGTGTAATAACCTCAATACAACATGGCGGGTTCAATGTTTTTCATCCTAATTTTAAAACGTTATAGCAACAGTTTTACGTATTGGATTTCATTCGAACTTCTCATTCAAAAACTTCCCGGCATTAGAATAAGAACAAACTGTGCTATTTTCTGCGAAACCGGTTTAGTAATTTAATTTTAGTAAATATGAAGAGATAGATTTATTTCTAAAAATACAATAAGGACAACGGTAAAATTAATGTTTTATTTTGTCTAAGGAAGCAATCACTTTGTGGCTTGACATTATGATTTAAATGAAAAATGATTTCATATATAAATTTTATATGTGCACATTCCTGTAGAAGGTTGAGTCCAACCGAAACCGGTCGAATGCACAAATATATATATAAATAAAATAAAGTGACTTAAAACAAAAACATTTTACATTTAAATTAAAATGTTTTAATCATGAATGGCTAACTTTTCTATGGCGCCATAAGGGCACTTTACACTTTGTTAAAGTTTGTAGGCCCTTTTAAAAGGATATTTTTTAGATTTCGCACTAGCTTTCTGACCTCAGATCAAATGGAAGGTAATTGCGTGAATGTAGACCCGGTGCATTAAAAGCTCTCTCCAAATTTAGCAGCATTCGTACGAGAAGGTTCAACGAGTCTGTTCGACGCATCAGACTTGGCCTACCTGAGTGTGAGCTGCCTCTGATTAGGGTACTATGTAGGAGTGGGATGTGTAACAACATTAAGGAGGTTGGGGAAGAAAGCGCCGCAGGCGACAGATTACGTCAAGCCAATTAATTAACATTTTTATCATGGCAGTGCTAATGATAATATTCTTAATTTTCTCATTAGAACACAAAAAGCCACCAAGAAATTTATCCTTAAATTCCCTGTAAGGACTAGCACTGACGAAATCTCTAACAATCTTAACACTATGTCAATAAAACAATTATACTCTAAAACAATACTACTTTCCATTCATAAATACAAAAAAAAAACTAAGAAATAACGACAATCATATTAGAAACACTAGATCATACTAAAAATATTAATTTCAAGTATAGACGAATGATAAACATAGAACACAATAATGTAAGAATAGACAAACTATAAACATAAACAAAAATTGATTAAAGTACGTAAGTAACCGGTCAGTGGCTGAGTAGATATCGCGTTTGGATCTCACCCAGGCGTCGTGAGTTCAATTCCTCGGCTGGCTAAGTCCTTCATTACGACACGAGCAACGTCTTCCGCTTACTGCGATGGTAGTAGGAGATTTTCAAATATTGTCAGGTTATTCGTAACCGGGGAATATCTGTCTTTCTTTTAAGACGGAGACGAAAGAAGAAGAATTGAGCAAACATCAACGTTCGTAATAAGGGTCACATAAATGAGGCCAACATTGAGATAACACGGGTTTCAGTCGATTACAAGCGCTCGCCGGGTATCTATCTCCAAAGATTTTTGCCAAATGCTTACACGACTGCACAAATCGCTCAGGAAAAAATAGAAAAATCAATGGTGTAACGTTTCATCGGTTTTACTATAATCCATATACTGTAAATTTGCCTTTTTATTGCCAAAAATACTCAAAGAGCATCTCAAGTCGGTACGCGCCGCTGGTAAGAAAGGCTCCGGCCGGCGGTGCGTTCTGTACGCTCGCGGTCGGAAGGATTCGGGCTACATCGACAACCGCTTCACCCCCTTCGTATTTCACGCGCGGAAACAACTTTTTAGACTTCTTTTGGTAGGATCGTTGACTCTATTTTTACATTAAAAAAACAGAAAAGGGAAATGATTTCAAAAATCAAAAAAAACCTGGCTCAAAGGAAATCAAAGAAGAGGGGTTATACAGCATCTTGAAAAGAACTTTGTATTAGCTTAAAAACAGTCAGTTTTTAAATAAAATCTCGCCCGCCTCGGCACAGGAACCCCTAGTTAAGGAGGACTAAGAAAAATATTAGGAATTGTCTTATTAGCTTTGTAAAATTTTATTAACTAAATAAAAAAAAATCGTTAAAGACATACTGAATATGGGCCGCGGGCCTTGAGTTTGACATGCTCGATCTACAGTCTACACGTGAATATTAAATAAACGAAAAACATCTGTCTAAATATAACTTATTGCTTCACATTGCCAATGGACGATGAATGATTTTAAAAACCTGGCTATTCTTTACAAAACAAATACATTTTTAAATAATAGCTCTCGGTACTCCACGCTAGCGACCAAATTCTTGTTAAAAATAATGCGATTTCTATTACTCAATGGAAGATCTCAGCTGTAAATCGAAAAATGCTAAATGCAGCTATGCCATCATCAGAAGATCGTGGTGTCGTCCCTGACGGTAGTTGTTAGGTACGATGAAATGAACGGCCCTCCGCAATAACGACCTCCTTGACGGCCTCCATGGTCGAGGGGTAAGGCTCTCGACTACGAATCCGAAGGTCGCGGGTTCAAATCTCGGCGTGCGCAAGTAAATTTTATTTAATTAATTTGTGATGTTTCACAATTAATTCATTTAAAAATAATATGTTGCATATTTGCGCACGTTCCAGAGTGGAGGATACTCTCAGTATCGCCCTGGTGAAAGACCACAATTCAGAATTGAAACATTGCTTGAAATGGCTTTTAGCCGTGTTTGGTGACCAGATCTGAATAGCCAGGGGTATTTTCCCACTTTCCTCTTCTCCTTTCCCTCCCCATTACCTTCATCCTCACAACATTCCCCAATTGGGGATTCCATAGTCTCTGGCTCCAGACGGTTGGGAGCAGTTGGGACTCTTGTAAGGTATTCATATAAAAAACGACCAAATTCACATTTAAGTGTTGAGAATTTGGGTTTTAGATAATTGTTTCATATGGTTAGTAGTTGCCGATCCCCATCCTAGTATACCTTATTCGAGGCGGGGGTGGCATAGCGCCTCTTTTTCAATATTGAACAGACTGCAAGGGGTGTTCAACACAGCAGCTCGTCTAGTATGCCGTGCCACCAAATACTTTCACATCACTCCTCTTCTACGTGATTGCCTGCACTGTCACAGTCATAGAAATACTTCACTTGTCCTATGGTTTATAAGGGCTGGCACTATCATACTTGAGTGGTCTCTGCGTGTAGGACGATCTTACTCAGAGGCAACTCACTCTCAGGTCGGCCTAGTCTGATTTGCCGAACAGACATAATAATAATAATAATAATTGGACCATTTCTATAGCGCCGCTTTTGTGAGAAATCACCTCAGGGCCGCTGTACAAATATTGCTTCCTATTCTTATATTACGTCTATTCTACGAATTTATTATTATTATATATATATATATTTTTTTTTTACATTTATTTTTCTCTTTTTGGACAGGCTATCATTACACATTATTTATAGACCATATAAAGGAGATGGAATACAAATGATAGAGTGATTGTTTCCATTATATTCAAGAGTGTATTTAAGCTAAGACAAAGAATTATTATCCATATTTTTTAGGATAAATAACACAGAATACCCTTAAAAGGGTGGAGCGGCGGGGGAGGATGGTGGCCGGTGGGATTGATCCAGAGGGCCCTCAAAATCTTCTTTGTGTTGGTGACGCCCCTGGGCGGCGTGACGGGACGGTTGGTGTTGGTCTGCACGTACGCCAGGCGCTTGTCAGCCAGCTTCAGGATCCGGAAGGAGCACTTCAGCGTGTCGTCCACTGACATCATTGCTCCTGCATTATCGAATTCCCCGCAGTACCAGTTGCTTCTTGGCAAAGAACTCACACCCGTCCTGTCGAATCCTCTCGTACGAACGCTGTTAAATTTGGAGACAGAGCTTTTAATATGCTAGGTCCACATTCTTGGTATGACCTTTCATTTGATTTGAGGTCAGAAAGCAATTTCGAAACCTTTAAGAAAAGTCTAAAAACGTATTTATTTAAAATTGTGCTACAAACTTTAACAAGATGCAAAGCGCCCTTGTGGTGATTTCAGTCACTAAACGGCGCTCGGAAAAATTGACCATTGATTATAACGCAATGCTAGAATGGGCTCTTCTCTAATGTATCAGCCGGCAAATAACAGAACATCATTTTGTACAAAGGAGTTTTTCTTGTTATGTAATAGACTCGGTGACAACATTAAAACTATAGATACGCTAAATTTATTTTTAAAAATGGTCAAAAAGTCTATGTTAGCTGAGAGTGGTGATTTCGCTCTATCCATGTTATCCCTCATGTTGTAATCAGTGTTGAAACCTTATGTATGCTCGATATTATCACTATTATTTACTTATTACTATTTATTTATTATTTTTACCTATCTATTATTATTTATTTATTACTATTTACATAATTTTATTCACTTATTGTTATTTATTGTTTCACTAAAATTGTAAAGCCGCTCATCTCAACACGGGATTGTGCTAGTGAGATGAGTGGCTAATGTTTATTGTCTTGTTTTTAAATTTATTAATAGATAAATAATTTATGAGAGTGTCCCACCAAAAATTTTCGCCTATTTTTATAACGAGATATTTAATACTAATTAACTATCACGCCGTTTCCCCGCAGCGGTAGGCAGAGAGGACGGACCGTCAAACAACTCTTGGCATGCACTTCTTGCTTCATTCACTTTCATACAACGTCTCATACATTCTCTTCTGTTATTCCGACTTCTGACATGGCCCCAGTCGACTATTTGATTCACTTGATCGTGCCATGTCTTCGTCGGGCGTACCCGGCTTCTTCTTCCATTCACATTCGCGTCGTATATTCTCCTTACACTCCTCTCGTCCTTAGCGTCCCTTTCTTAATCTTGCTCACTACGCTTACATCAGCCTTGCATTCTTTACGAATCTCAACATTTTTCACACGATCATCCATGGTTTTAGCAGACATTCGTCTTAGAGATCTCATTTCTACAGCATTCAGTCTATTTTCATCCTTCCTCCGCCAGTTCCATGCCTCACTGCCATGCCATCAGGGTTGGTACCAGCACTCCATTGTGGACTTGCTAGCTTCGCTAAGTTTAATTTAAATTAAATTTAATACTATCTGTATGTTTAATAATGGGCATTGTTACAAATTGCTTTGGATTCGTGTGTTTTTGGATTGTTTTCTTTTCCTGGTTGTCCGCTTTTGTCAATTGAAAAAGTTAAGTACTTTTTTATATTTATTTATTTTATTCATTCACGCAGACGTGGCCAATGTTAGTTTGAGATTGTAACTGGCGTTCGACAGTTGTCCGTCGAGTCTGATAAGTTTGTTTGCTTCGTCCGTAGATAAGATAATGCATAGATTAATCTGACTGTGTTTCTGTTTGTACGGTTATTAGCGATTTTGATCTCTGTGTCACTAGTCACTGATGCTTTAGCAGTGTTCAGTGACTGGATCAAAATTAGCCGAGCACTTGCCAACCTTCCCTTTTTCATCTCCCTTCACTTCCCCAATCTGTGTGCCTTCCATTTATGCACATAAGCACTGCCTACCTTACTCGCATAAAATACAAATAATTATTGCAAGAAATCACGAAACGCAGCGCTGCAGCGCCACATCGCCACACCGATGGCACCATTATAATGTGCGAAAGGCAGGAACTAATTTTGCAAAGTGACGTACACTTCACATTCAAATCTTGACTCGACTCTACACATTCAAACGTATAAGGGACAACTCGTTCGTGATTGTTTTATTTAAGGCGATGCAATGGGAAGTAATGCAAATGTGTTTTCTGTTTGAGAATTTGATGGCCTAGAAATATCGTAGATGATTTAATTAAATACTGCAAGTAGAACACACCTTGACCTTTCGTTTAACCGGGCATTTTTTGTGTGTCTTTTTATAAGCCTAGAAAAAAATAAAATATCAGACATTAAAAAAATGTTTAAATCGAAAAACTCTCCTACTTACGAACCCCTTTTCCGATATTGTCGCATTGTTCATAGTGGTAAATTATTTTTTTTAGAATATGAACGTAAAACATTTTAATAATTATGTCTGAGCTTTACAGAATAGAATAAAACACGCATTTTGGTGATTTTTTTTTTTTTTTGCGTACATCGAAACATGCGGCCGATGACATGCGGCTGATGTTAAGCGGGTCTTTCAACCTTGTCGCCACCTGCACAAGGAGCGCGTGATTCCGTTGGAATTTTAGCCGGTGGATCGTCTTAATAAACAATTAGATTTAATACAAGGTCCGAATTTAAGGAAGTTCCCTTTCTTCTTCTCCCTTTCCCCTACCCTCTTTTACCAACTCCCTGATGCTCTGATCTGTTCTACTCGGATATACTGTCTCTTTCCCCCATTTTAATTGTCTTCATTATAGCATATATTTGTATGTTGATTTGGTTTACACGATTACGGTCCTGAAGAAGGTTGAGTTCAACCGAAACCGCTGGACTTGTATAGATATTTTATCGCAGGAAAACAATACTGCAGTAACCGCCACTGCGTACGAAAATACTTTTTGTGCACCATTCCACTGGATTTTTTTTCTGCGACGATCTATCTGGGTCCCGTGACATCGGAACAACTCGTCGTTTTGTCAATATTACGTTTTTTAATTGATTTGTTAGCCTCGCTGACGTCAGAATTACGTGTACATGCCCAAAGCAAAATCTACCCGTACCATTTTGACACGGAGGCAAAGGTCAAGTGATATACATTTCGGCACCAGCCCGAGTCGCACATTTTTTTACACAAATTCCGCTATCATCCGCACGCTGCTTGCCGACTAATGACAATCGGAAGATTTTTATGGAATAACGCGTTAAAATGGTGTCAAATAGAAGTGATAGTGAGAACAATCATAAATATCGCATAGCATTCCGCAGAATATAGTTATTTTACTTCGTTTTAAGCTCATTCAATTTAATTCTTGACGCGAAAGCGTTCACGTCATCGTTTCCCGTGTTAAGTAAATTAATAAACATTTTTAAAAGGGTCAAACTAAATACTCTAACAAAATATTCTGTTTATGTAAACAAACCGACGTTTTTATCATCTCTTGCTGTTTTACTTAAATTGGCGGTTCGGGTTAGTTTTGGATGTTGGGACGGCAGCTACAGGAAGGATATTGTAAAAATAACGAGTAGGTCATTAATAGATTTGCTTTTCGTAGAGTAAATATTAATACTTTGCGGTGCAATGCGAGTTGTCTGCATAATGTAGGGATTTATTTATTGGAAAATCACTGAAAAGGGATATGCCTCCAGGCTCACCCCTCACCCTGATAAATTTGGCTTCTTCCCCCAACCTGTTGAAGCACCTCCGTTGATTCTCTTCTCTGTGATAATCCTCGATATACATTTGGCGGTTATGAGAATATTCAATTTTAAAAGGATCGATAAAAATCGGTTATGCGAAAACATTACTCGTTCAATTCGTGTTTGCAGCATTTTCAGGGTTTGCATTTAAGCCACTCTGACGGTCCGGTAGGGAATCGACATAAATCGGGTGCAGCAAAAATGAAGGAAATGTTTCGCGATATTTCCTCCACCGACTCTCCGACGGGTCTGCAGTGATTTGTAGCGGCCAGTAGATTGTCGGTATTGCAAATTTCTGTTATCGCATTTACCGCTGAATGTTATCGGATTCAAAGTCAAAATCGAAACTTTCCAGTTGTCAAAAACAAACCACTGATCCAAAATGGCTGATAATGCTAACATATGATAAACATATGTGTACCAACATAATAAACAAAAAAAATCGATAATCGAATGTACACATCCCGCGAAAATTCAAAATTCACCTTTTATTTTGAACACACCTCGTACACTTCTTGCTTCATTCACATTCTGTAGCGTATAAATGATACGACGGCTAATGTTCTCTCATCTCAAGATTCGTGGGTGAGAATGATGGTGAAGCACAGGGAAGTGGGATGTATTGATTGATACAGTAAATAAAACCCTTGTAAAAGGAAAGAACATAAATTTAATGATTCTATAACCACGTCTATCATGGTTTAGCAAAGAAAAGAGTAAAGAGAAGGATTGATCCCAACACGAAAAGGTTCAAACAATAATTGATGGCTCTCATGGTCCGACTCCTCTCCTCAGCATCATGGAAGGCCTCTCCAGGTCCAGATGCTCACCGATCGTAGTAATCTCCAAAAAGAAGTCTAGGACGACTCTTCCGAAGCGCCATCCGCCATAGCCTCTTCCGTGGGGTCCAGACAATGGAATATGCAGATGCTACCTTATGTCCTTTTTGGTCCGCTCATCACTTCTTCCGAGATTTTCACCAAAGCAGCAGGCACGCGCGGTTTGGCTTCATCGCCTCACAATCCGGCCATCGATCAATCAATAAAACAAAAAACACACCCACTTCGGGCAAATTCAGTAGACGCCCTCCGACGTCAAACAAAATAGAAAATCAAATACATAATCTCTCCCAAAAAACACACGTCGATCACGACCGCTCCAGTCAGGTTATGTCGCCCGCCATGTTGAGTTGCTCCCTTCCGTCTGCCGTCTCCCATAGACATCCTCTCACCAATCTCTTCCGTAGACAATTATCCCAATCATAGACTCGGGGTCAGTATTTACGTTACAATTCATACATTCTATTCTATTATTCCGACTTCAAGTATTTGATTAACTTGATCGTGCCATGTCTTCCTCGGGCGTCCCCTGCTTCTTCCATTCACATTCGCGTCATATATTCTCCTTACACTCTTTCTTCGTTCATTCGCTCTACATGCCCAAATAATCTAAGCGTCCCTTTCTTGATCTTGCTCACTACGCTTTCATCAGCCTTGCATTCTTTACGAATCTCAACATCACACGATCATGCATGGTTTTACCACACATTCGTCTGAGAGATCTCATTTATACAGCATTCATTCTACTTTCATCCTTCCTCTGGCAGTTCCATGCCTCACTGCCATACATCAGGGTTGGTATCAGCACTCCATTGTGGACTGCTAGCTTCGCTTCTTTGGACAACTTTTTGTTATTGCCAACTGTGTTCAGTCCTCCGTTAATGGAGTTTCCTGCATTCACCCTTCTTTCAATATCCCGATCAGTCTTTCCATCTCTCGTAAACATACTTCCCAAATACACAACTCATTGACCTGCTCCAAGTATTCATCATTCACAACTAGGTATATTGCATACTGTTTTCGTACTCTCTCTTTCAAACACCATGACTTTGGACTTATTTACATTCATCATTAGCTCATTTTACATACATACTTCGTTCATCCTAGATACGAGGGACTGTAGATCTTCCATACTGTTAGCAATCAGCACCGCATCATCAGCATACAACAGACAACATACTTGCATACTACTCATTTTCGCGCCCAGGCCCACCTCTTTCAATTCTTGCATACAAATATATAATCTCTTTATACTTAATTATTATACTTTTTTCTAGATATATTATATTACCATACTGTGACAATACTAGCTTTTTCCTTCTGTTTTTGTATGATGGCACTTAATATGAACTAAACTTGTCAATTTGACTGTCCTAAAACAGGATTTGTTCCTAGTTGGGCAGTCAAAGCTTTCTCAAATGTTTTTGTTAAATGATGTCTGTTTCAGATAGATAAATATTATTATTATTAATTTCCTAGAGTCCTATGTTAACCGCAGTATAGACGCGATTAGTACGAATGGCAATTTCCCCCCATACGTTAAAGAGTCTGCAATTCAATTTGTTGTACCACGATGAACATACTGTGTCCTTTTTGCGTGTTTTCAAAACTGTTCTATTTTACCAGAGAGGAGGTGTACAATGTCTGATAGTCAATTATTAGTCTTCTACCGTTTTTCCGCGTATCTCAACGGCACTCAACTTCAGCCTAATCATTGTGCGTGAATCCGTTGTAAAAAAAAGTACACGAGATTAATTTGTAAAAAAAAAACATCGATTAATACAAAATAGATCAAGGTTAGATGTGTTATTGCAATAAAACAAGCGCTGAAAAGATTCATCGATAAGAATTTAACAACTGGCTATCGATCACTCGTCGACTTGTCAAAATCAAAGGTAACTCAATGCTGATTCGTATCTCCGCGTGTGCATATTATCACCTAATAAATGATTAGTACACGTTATTAATTTTTTGATAAGGTGATCTCCGTTGTTACCGTAAGCAAAGAATTACGTTTTGCCTACTTATGTTTCACTTTTTTAATTTTATTTTTTAATTTGATAATTTCTTCAAACGATTGGTAACTTTGTGGCGTCATTATTAATTAATTAATTAAAAATTGTACTATATTTACACCGCTTTATAAAAATACATTAATAACTCTACATGTTTCGACAGCAATGTCTCAAGACTTACACAATATCCTCTCAGTATATCTAACCGCAATAATACGTACGATCACAATTGTAATGCATGCCTATAAATGTATCGAGAGCATCTCCTGTCCCGATCCTATCTTCCTCTTCCTCTCCTCCTTTACTTCTTATTTTGTTTTTTGTAATAAAACATACTTATTTAACCACTTTTAGCATAAGAAACTTTGTTGGCTTATCTTTTGTAAAACTCCCTTTGTATATAAATCTGTACTAAAAGCTGTTTGTTTCTTACAAATAAATAAATAAAGACTTGTAGAAATTTCAGTATTAGATTTAAGGAAAACCTAAGGTGTTTAAATAATAACAGCTATTCTGAATTTGCAAATCATATTTTAGAAACCAATCATTCTTTTGATATAAATAAAGGTTTAAAATTTTTGCAAACAAATACAATGTACCGGTTTACAATTAGATGCATTTGAAATTTTAGAAATAAGAACATGTGTTATTATTGAATTAAATTTAATGAATAATCAAATTTTTTTTAAATACTGTCTCTTGAATTTATTGTATTTACATGTTAATAAATAATAATGATAATTTCTTTTTTTAATATATTTTTTTTTAATTTCTAATATTAATTCAATAATTCAATGTTTTATAATTATTTTGGATTAATTACTTACTTACTTTAATCCATTTTTGTTTATGTTTGCAATTTGTCTGTTCTTACATTATTGTGTTCTAATTTTTATCATTTGTCTATACTTGACAATATTTTTTAGTATTCATATATTCCTGATGATGACAGCATTGCTGTCGAAACATGTAGAGTTATTTATGTATTTTTATAAAGTACACTTTTTAGATTTTTTTTATTCAAATTTTTATTCCAGCAGGACTGGTTATTGAGTGTTTGGCCATGTTTTTTTCACTTTTAATTCATCATTTTAAAGTTTATCTCCTGTCGGGATGACTATCCGGATTTAGAAAATTCCGCATTTTCGGATTACCGACATTTTTATTTTTATTATCTACTTAGCTGACGTGTACCCGGCCTTGCTCGGGATTTTTCACTTGTCATTAGGGTGCTATAATTGATTTGAAAGCGAAAGTAACTATCTCCAAATAAAGAAACATTCATTTGAATATTTTATTTCATTCCGAACGTTTATTTTTTCAACATATATATCTAAATCATAAATTTCTTAATCAGGATTCCATTTTGAAAATATTCTACCCAAAAAACCTTCTTCTTTTGAATATGCAATCTGTGGCTAACCAGAGTGTTATGTCTATGGGCTAACCTAAATAAAACACGGCGGGTTCAATGTTTTTCATACTAATTTTAAAACGTTATAGCAACAGTTTTACATATTGGATTTCATTCAAACTACTCTCTAAACGTTCCCGGTACTAATAAGAACAAACTGTGCTATTTTCAGCGAAACCGGTTCAGTAATTTTCGAGAACATCGAGGACAAACAGCGCTACATTGATTTTTATGTATATAGATATTATACCATCCGAAGTACCCGGCGTTGTCCGGGTTATGAATGGTTAAGGGTAAAGTTTTGAGGTTGTGATGTGTTACTCCTGCCCCTACCAAGTAATTTTCCTCTTACTTTGATCGTCGAAGTTTGCGAAGTTTTATCAATAAGTACCAAAATTCTGCTTTAAGGGGGTGGGAAATGGGCAAGGGGTGGTTTTTAGAAATCTCATGTACACAGTGACCTTCCTCTTGTTTCGAAAGTCAAGTGTGCAAATTTTCATCAAACTCGGAATAAAACTGTAAGTTTGTATAAAAGACAAGGACGCTTAAAATGGTTTGGGCATGTGGAGCGAATTAACGAAGAAAGGAGTGTAAGAAGAATGTATGACGCGAATGTGAATGGAAGAAGAAGCCGGGGACGTCATATGAAGACATGGCACGATCAAGTGAATCAAATACTTGAGTCGGGCCATGTCGAAGTCGGAATAATAGAAGAGAATGTATGAGACGATGTATGAATGTGAATGAAGCGAGAAGTGTATGCCAAGATGGAGTTGTTTGGCGGTTAGTTAGTTAGTTAGTTAACAAACAAACATCGCCCGCCCGGGACATTCTTCCTTTTATGAGATTATGTTGTACCCGTATGCAACCTTTTATAATATTTTTAGTTCTGTACTCCCAGTAGAGATGGCGCCACATCTTCCAACAGTTCGTGCACGAATAATTCCAGGTAGACAATATATACCCCATTGTTGCCAACTTTCGTTACTCTGGTTTTCCTTCAACAACGAATAAATCTTTCGCCTTTTACTAAAGATTTCCGTGGAGGGGAGCACTCAAATGAGTCTATAACCAATTTTTCGTTCCCCGCTTCTTGAAGCGGGGTCTTTATCGTTGCAAATAATGGGTTATTGTCGCTGTGAGGTTTGCCCACCTGTTGTTTTAATTTCAATGGGTGTGGGTTAGTTTTATGCCAAGATTGCCCAACCTTCCAATCCAAACGTTGTAGTTCACGCGTTGATCCAACGTTGGCTCGAGTTCGGCGAGTTGGCCCAACCTTCAAACTAGCTGGCCGAACACGCACGAACCAGTTGCATTGGCGGTTCAGGAAGAGCTCGGCAGGCGATCCTGACGGACGTGCTACGTGAAGAATAAAACATGACTGAACTATGTTGATATTGACGAAAAAATACTCAAATATGCAACTAACCCCCAAATAAATGCCCAAACATGCATTATGCAAATTATAATCATAATAACTACACACTAAATTTATTGTAAAAAAAAGCATATCATACCTAATCTTTTATTTTTCAAACTTTTATACTTTATATTTTATACTTGTACATCTCAATTGTAATTCTTTATTACTCTACACTAATTTAATAATGCATATCATACTTTAGTATCTTATACTTTAAACTTTTACTCTCACTATACACTTTTACATCCCATATGTAATTTATTATTTCTCTACAGTAAACTATAAAATGCATATCATACCTTTAAATTATATTCTTTAAACTTTCATACTTTATATTTTATACTTTTACATCTCATTTGTAATTCATTATTATTCTACACTAATTTAAAAAATGCAACATACTTAAAAAAAAAAAAAACACACTTTTTTTTTTTCTTAAATTTACGTTATTTTTTTTTTATATTCTTTTATGTGTATGTATATTAATATGAACTAATCTTATCAATTTGACTGTCCTAAAACGGGATTTGCTCCTAGTTGGACAGTCAAAGCCTTCTGAAATATTTCTGTAAAATAATGTGTGTTTCAAATAAATATTATTATTATTATTATTATTAATTGGATAATTTGTATAGCGCCTTTATTCATGAAAAATCACCTCAATGGCGAAATGGATGTATAATCAGGGCTAGTTATATTTATTTGCGCTGCAATCTGACTCTGGCTTTATATACAAATGAAATACGAGCTAAAATAGACCCAACAGCTATCGACCGGCGGTGGGGGCTATACAATTGAAGTTCGCCATCTTTTTCTTACATTTAGAAAGACAAAAACGTGTGACAATACGTCGTATGTTCATTTTTGACAAATATTCAAAAGGAACCGGTTTAAAAAATAACCGCTTGTTCAGAAATATTACCAACCGGTTCCAGTGACAGAAAAAAACCGGTTCCAAGCAACCAGGATAGGAATATCGATCATCTCTAGTGTGGGTCAGTTTTGCAATCCCTAGGATTGTAAATACGGAGATATTTGAAAAAAATTGATTTTCGTATTTTTTGACACTAGAGCTAGAGATGGTTGCTTTCTTGATTGTATGTATGTATTTTTTTCTTATGTTTATTATGGCGACTGGTATCGGTTCTTTATCTTTAATTATTTTCCAGTTACTTTTGGAACAATGTCATTACAAACAATAGACAAATTTTAGAGCTCAAAAAGTGACAAGCAAAAGATACGGTAATTGCCGTACTTTGATTTAGTATAAAGATGTCACTCGTCGCGTGAGGTCGTCTGCTGTTCCTAAAATTGCACAAATAAGTGCCTAAAAATGTTTCCATTACACGCAAAACACCAGTAACATTTCATTCGTAAATACACGCAAATTACTTCATTTTATCATAATAAAATAATGATTGTAATCTTGAAACGACCAATTACATTGCGAACATTTGACAAACACACAATGAAACAATGGGATAATACGTATTTCCACGTATTATCCCATTGTTTCCCGAAAATTTTAAAAGTCGTTGGAGAAATTGAGATAGCAAACGTAGCAACACATGAGTATAAGAAAGGAAAACTTCTAGCAGCTGGTCCTTTCTGTGGCACGAATTCATAGAGTCATTAGAAGACGATAAAGCAGCGTACTGGAAGCTGTCTAAAACTCTCAGGCGCCCAAAAAGTAAAATCTCACCGCTTCAAGGCCTCAACGGAAAGGTATTCTCCTCTGCGGGGCCGAAGCCTTCGCAGACAGCCTCGAAGCGCAGTTCACTCCCAACACAGACCATGACGATCCAGCCTTCGTAAAAAAGGTGGATTCAAAAGTAGAAGCAATTTTAAAACTCGATCCTCAGGATAAACCGATCAGGTTCACCACTCCTAAGGAAATAAATAAAATTATTAAAGATTTAAAAAAGAAAAAAGCGGCCGGTCCTGACGGCATTTCAAATAAAATCCTGAAATATCTTCCTAAAAAAGGCATCTGCGCCCTGACTGCAATCTGCAACGCAGCACTTCGGCTGCGTTGCTTTCCAAAGGCCTTTAAACAAGCTGACGTAATTTTAATTCCAAAACCGGGCAAGGATCCATTATTAACGGAGAACCACAGGCCAATAAGTCTTCTTCCCTGCCTAGGTAAGGTCCTGGAAAAAGTAATTCTCATACGTTTAAACGCATTCACTCAGGATAGTAAATTCTTGCCAGACTTCCAGCACGGTTTTCGAGCAGGTCATTCCACCACTCATCAACTTCTCCGTGTCGTGGAACACATCACGGAGAGCTTCAATATTAAGAATAAAACAGTAATCCTCTCTCTAGACGTCAGTAAAGCCTTCGACAAAGTCTGGCATAATGGCCTAATATACAAAATGAACTCTCTAGGCTACCCGCTTAGAATCACTCAATTAATAAATAGTTACCTAAGAGAGCGTTCTTTCAAAGTAAAAAATAGACAATATTTTCTCCACTATACGGCCCCTTTCAGCCGGGGTCCCTCAAGGCAGTCAGCTATCTCCATCATTATATAATATCTACTCTAGCGACATTCCGAAACCGATAAATAGTAACATTAAAATCACTCAATTTGCGGACGACACTAATATCATTTCTAGTTCTACTAAAGAGGCCACTGCTACAAGCCGCGTACAAAAGCAAACCATTCTCACTGAAGAATGGTGCAAAAAATGGAGAATATCAATTAACCCTACTAAAAGTGCCGCAACAGTCTTCTCAAGGTCAATGCCGAGACGGCCTCCAAATATTAAACTGTTTGGAGAAAAAGTTCCTTGGGAAAAATCAATCAAATATCTCGGTGTAATACTAGATTCAAAGTTAACTTGGAAAGAACACATAACCGAAAAAGTAAAATCAGCTAGTAAATACTTGTCTGCACTCTACCCGATGATGGGCAAAAAAAGTCGTTTATCAACGGACAACAAATTACTTTTATACAAAACAACCATCAGGCCTTGTTTCACTTATGCATGCCCCATTTGGGGGTATGCTGCCGCCACTAGCATAAAAAAATTGCAAACCTTTCAAAATAAAGTCATCAGACTTGCGCTATCAGCGCCAAAATGGTGTAGAGTTTCTACTATCCATAATGATTCCAACATTCCGTTGATAAAAGATTTTATTGTCACCCAGGCAACTAAGTTCTACGGTGGCCTAGCAGGCCACCCTAATCCTACAATAAATTCTCTCGCTAAATATAGCGAAAATGAAAATTTTAAGTATAAAAAACCTAAAAGTGTCCTCCGTAAGGAGTGAATCCCCTGCCCACATTTGCAGCGTATAGTTTTATAAGTTTCAAAATTCCAACAAACCCAAAAATTAAACTCACGTAAAGCTTCAATAGAAAATCTTTTTATAATTATGTTAGAGTCAGTAAACTCATGTTTAGGAACTCTGTGAACAAAGTAAAGTCAAAGTCAAAGTCAAAAGCTGGTCCTTTCTTAGTAGGTCCTATCGTAGTGTAAACGAGTAGGCGTAGCGTCATCTCATTCGCACCCGTGATATTCGACGCAACTTTGAATTACGAAAACGATGACGTACGGACGCACATCCATCGCGTTCAACAGACATAAATGTCCGTCTTTGTCATACGAAAACGATGTTTGAATTAAGAATTTACTGTAAACATAAGAGTGTTTGTTACTCGTGCCACATTTTATGTTAATTTTGTTAAACAATAACGTGTCTATAAGTATGTGATGTCATTGTTTGAGAGCGGTTAATTTTTCAAAGAAACGTAATTATCAAGAAATCCGACTTTTCCAAAACAGCTACGGATTTGCAAGCCCTAATCCTTGCCTCCATCCAATACTAGGACATCATGACTTAAGAATGACATAAGACGGCTAACGACTCGTTCACATTATTAACCGTTTTAGTGCTATGCTTATTTTGCAATTATGTATATAAATTCCTACAGATATTCTGTGTTTTTAAATAAAAAAAAGTATGGTATTCAATAAAAATGCAATAACTTGGACAAATATCAATCAATTTTAACGATTTTTTTTAATTATACAAATAAAGAATGAAATTTTATATATGTTATAGTTCTAATTTTAAAAAAAAACTACACATTTACAACTACAAAAAATATTTAAAAATATAAGATTATTTCACCTCTCAATTTTGTTTTTGAAAATGAATCCGAAGATTCACTTTCTATTCGCAATCTTTTATTACGATGTAGAATAATGTCACTTCCGTCATCATTGTCTTCATTTATGGGAACAAAGGTCTCGTCGTCTGTAGTGCCGCTGTCATTTGATACATTACGATTATCCGCAATAGAACTTCCGGCGTAGTGAAAAATATCGATTCACTTTAGGGTGTATTTATTTTAACAGGATAAACAATAAATACAGTTATCAAGACACGCGCGAACCGCAATATACCAACGACAAAAAGTACACTGAAAATTTAGGCGCTATAGCGCTGCGTCGAAATTTACGTAACTAAATTTTACAGCGCGATGACGCTGGGCCGTACTCTAACGGTTAAAGTGTACCACGCCCTACACCCAGCATTAATTTCTGCATAAATTAATTCAATATAAAATTCTTACGAAATGAGATCAGGGGCTAGGCACGTAATAATTTATTAATTAAGGGTAAACTAAACGCAATACGCACCCACAGATGGTGCTATTTTTAATATTAAAAAAAACGCTTAAGCACGTAATTATTATAATACTTGGATGAATTGTATATTTTTTAAATATTTAATGTAAATCAAATTGAATAATGTTGTTATAAGTTCTGCAAGTATTTTTTACTTTTGTTATTGTGACAGCTGTTTTGGCGTTCAAGGCCATTTTCAAACTGCATTTAATCCACATCGTGACGACTTATTTGTATGATTTTATTTACGCCCACTCCTTTCTAATTTGGACGTTGTTTTTTTTTTAAATAATGATTTATTATCGGTAAAACCGATTTAATTAGAAAATAATTAAAATTTTCTATTCTGTGAGGTTTTTACATTTATAGTGTGTTTCCCCGTATTTAAATGATAAGGATTTCTTAATTGATATATTTAAACGTGTTATATTGTTTTGATAATGTGAACATACTGAGAAGTGATGAATAAATCATTTTCCTTACTTTATTAATTATTTTTATATTATGATCATTCTTCGTTTATTAGTTTTTGAGTTTTTTTATTCTTGTTCCTATGTGTTACCATTGGTTCTATCAGCTGTATAGCGCCGTTTTTGTGAAAAATCACCTCAAGGGCGTTGGACAAATACTACTTGCTAAGGTTTATCTTATTATGTACAGAAACAGAAACATACTTACCTGGCAGGTCACTCCAGATTAAAACGTTAAATTGCAAAGTTATCTCTTGAGAAGATATGATTTTGCACGCACAGGACACAGTATTAGAAAACACTGCACATTGCATGATATTGCAGTTACTGTTTAAATCCTGTTTGTCATTGATATTATATTAATTAGAAGGTTATTGGCAAAAGAAGAGTAGGTATTTATTTGAAACATTATTTTATTTCAGATTTTCGATATTTAATTTCGACTGTGAAGTGTTTCAAAATTTTCTTTTAATTACTTTATGCAGGTATTAACTGCTACCTTTGCTATGTTAATTAAATAATGCTTTCAAATATTGAGATGAATCGTTGGTTGGCGGTTAGCTTAAGTCCTCGAAGAAACTTATAAAGATACTGTATATGCGTTAGTGTTACCATAGTATGATGAGATTGAGATTCGTAAAGAATGCAAGGCTGATGTAAGCGTAATGAGTGAGATTTAGAAAGGTACGCTTAGATGGTTTGGGCATGTAGAGCGGATGAACGAATTAAAGAGTGTAAGGAGAATATATGACGCGAATGTGAATGGAAGAAGAATCCGGGGACGCCCGAGGAAAACATGGCACGATCAATCGAATCAAATACTTGAGTCGGGCCATGTCAGAAGTCGGAAAAACAGAAGAGATTATATGAGACGTTTTATGAATGTGAATGAAGCAAGAAATGTATGCCAAGATAGAGTTTTATTGGGCGGTCTGTCTTATTTGCCTGCCCCTGCGGGGAAATAAATAATACTTCCACTTCATACGCCGTGTGTACACCCGCCAACAAACAATTCATTTCAATATTTAAAAGCATTACATGCCAAAAGTGTTTTTTTTTATATAAAATATTTCGATAAACTCCACGTGTGAGCGTATATTACGTTTCATTTGCCCTTAATCTTTTTTGTCACGACTACCTGCGCCAGTTGCTCGACGGGAGTTCCCCGCACTAACTTAAATCTGCATTCAAAGTACCAAATAGTAATTCATAATTAAATAGATTTTTGTCACGACTGTCAGCGCCACAGCTGCGCGGCGGGAGTTCCCCGCACTATCTCGAATATTCATATAAAATACTACACCATGTTATATATGATCCAGTTATTATGTAGTGTCTTCATTTTAATTAATGTTTCAATGTTTAATGGATCGTAGGACGAATATAATTTTGTACGTAATTGATATCAATTGAAACGTTTTTTTTCTGAAATAAACTGGTTAATACAAACGTTATCAGTTCTTATTCTGGTCAATTTAATCAATAGTTTTTTTTTTCAGTAATTGATTGATCTATGAAACGTATCTAATCTAATAGATAAATTTTGATTATATGTTATGTATGTTTGTTTCATTATTACGCATTATCGCGCTGGAATGGGATACGGGATCGAATTAAATACGGTAAAATGTCGTTTTTTTTAACAGTAATTAACTAACTAACCATCACTGGGCAGGCAGAGAGGACGGACCGCCAAACAACTCGATCTTGACATGCACTTCTTGCTCAATTCACATTCACACGATCATACATAGTTTTACCACACATTCGTCTCAGAGATCTCATTTCTACAGCATTCAGTCTACTTTCATCCTTCCTCTGCCAGTTCCATGCCTCACTGCCGTACATCAGGATTGGTATCAGCACTCAATTGTGGACTGCTAGCTTCGCTTCTTTGGACAACTCTTTGTTTGCTCCAACCGCGTTCAGTCCAATATCCCTATCAGTCTTTCCATATTTCGTAAACATACTTCCCAAATACACAAACTCATCAACCTGCTCCAATTATTCATCATTCAACTATATTGCACAATGTTTTCGTACTCTCTCTTTCAAACATTTTCATTACCGAAGTCGAATAACAAGTTTAAAACGTGCCGCATGCAAGCAACGCTTCTGTGCGAGTACTTTGGTATAAAGCCAGTCTCGCGCATTTTAAAATTGTCCTGACATAAAACAATTCATGAATTAACAGCGGCCGTAATGAACATTGATGAATTGCGTTTTAAAACCAGTTTAGTCCTGTTCGTGTCATCAGCTGCGCGGGACCTCGCAAGAGTGCTTCTGCTATTCTTTAATATTCATTAAGAATTCTCGCAGCTCTATTCGCTCTCAGCAAACTATTTATAGCTGTGTTCGCATAAAAAAAGTCTAGGCATCTGTTGCAATATAGTACAAATATCAATGTTTTTATTTTTAAACCGGGTCCGGATAGTTACTTCCTTGTTTTACCAGTGTTTTAATGGTAGGTTCGAAATGTAGGTAAAAGCAATAAGGAACTCCAGACCATTTTTTTTTGTTATCAATAATAACGTTCAAACATAAATACCAGTATATTTAGTTAGTTTTCATAGTTAAAATAATATTCAAAGTGTCAATTTTTCAAAGCCCTCCAAAACGCTCCGAATCTACTATACCCGGTCGGTTTTAATCAGTTTTGAGGTTAGAATGTCAAATGTCAAAACAAGGATGAGCTTTACTGTACATAATTTTATATTCTATTCATGGTAAATCATAATTAAACATAAGTAATAAAATTATGTAACTTTTTAGAAACTTCAACTCAAAGAATAATAATAGTATTGACCATTAACATTATCATAATATCCGTATTGATAATTGGTTTGATCATGAATACTCTAATTTCTTTCATTAATAATAGTTTTTTTTTATATTGATCAAAAATTATTGAGCTTAAAGTCACCAAAATTAAGTTTAAATTTCTCCAAAATTAAAATAAACAAAAAACGTATTTAAAATACAAAAAAAAATCAGAAAATAAATACGTTCATACTAATCCAAAAATAGAATGCCCACGTGACGTCAGACGTTTACTTTCGACCGGATATGTATTTCTTTTAAATTAAATTTCTACTGTAATTTTTGTAATGTTAACTATCTTACCTACTCCCATTCTACCCTATTGTACGTTTTTTTATGGGCTCTATTACGTACAGGGGCAAAATGCACTTGAGCCCGGTTCCCATACAAAACGTTCCCATAGAAAAGGTATGCAATATCGGATGCGCACGCGCAGAAGACCTAATATTCAAGACGTGTCCCGCTAGCTTTATGTATCAGTGTCCGCTGACCGCTAGGTGAATATCTCTGTTAAGGCGATGCAATGGGAAGTAATGCAAAATCGTGTGTTTTCGGTTTGAGAATTTGTTGGCTTAGAAATATCATAGGTGATTGAATTAAATACTGCAAGTAGATCACACCTTGGCCTTTCATTTAACCGTGCACTTTTTTGGTATGTATTTTTATAAGCTTAGAAAAAAATAAAGTATGAGACATTAAAAAAATGTTTAATGTGCAAAATCTCCTACTTATGAACACCTTTTCTCACATTTTCGTATTGCTCATTGTGGTAAATGAAGTTTTTTAGAATATGACCGTAAAACATTTTAATAATTATGTCTGAGCTTTACAGAATTGAATAAAACACGCATTTTTGTGATGTTTTTTTGCTGAAATCGAAACATGCGGCCGATGTACAGCGGGATTTTCAACTTTTTCGCCACCTGCATAAGGAGCGCGTGATTTCATTAAAATTTTAGCCGGTGGATGGCCTTAATAAAATATGTCAAGAGATGGCGGTAATTATTTGCAATCTTACACGTCACCTTGTAAATTTAAAACGAAATGCAAACTCAATTTTTTGTGTTTAAAGTATTATTTTTAAGAAGTAATTCGTTAAAAATTAGGTGGGGCACATGCCCGAGTGCCCTTATCGAATAACCGCCGCTGACGACATGCATTATGTTTGTAAAAACCCTACGATCGTTCAATAAATGACTAGCGTCAGTGATCCCTTCGGCATCGTAATATATCCCGAAGACACGCTAAACGTGTACCCATAATTTGTACATGGTAATATTAATTTGTCTCGTGAGAATGAGTCGTTTTTACGACTCGGCTGTGGAATGGTATGCTGGCTCCCTCTTACAAAATTTGTCTCTTCGAAACCCAGTTTCACTCCTTTCTTTGACCCTCCCCTGCTAATCCCCAATTATGAAAACACCCCCTGTGTGATGTTTATATACAGGGTGCAACAACACGTATCCGACAGACTTTTAACCAGCGATTTCTGAACTTATTTGAACTAAAGGTGTGTTTACTTAATTTACATTTTTATTTAATTAATTTTTTTCACATATCGCCACTCCCAATAGCCTATGCCACCACGTTCCTTATTGTCAAATGCTTCGGAAAACACTGTAAATTCAAAAAAGAATGCGCCGTTATAGGCAATGTTCTAGCCGATGGTTATATATGCGAAAAAATATATATCCAGAATCCCTGTTGAAAGTCTACCGGGCACGTCTTGTTACATCTTGTATTTGAAGCAAAAATTTAAGGTTTTACCGCTTTTATCTACATGGTTAACATTTTCTAATATACTGTTCTGTTTAAAGATATGCCGATCAGCTCTCGCAGACCTTGGAGGCCGTCGCCCAAGAGGAAGAGGACGCTCGTCAGCAATTGTTAATAAATGACGATGGTCAAAAGGACTCCGAAGACCAAATGCCAGAAGCAATAGTTGAAGAAAGCCAAAAGCTGCTGGCAGAAATTGAAAAAGGAGAAGAAGAAGCTTCAACAGATGGAGCGAACCAAAAGACAATTGGAGAAGAACAAATGGCATTAAGTGATATAGAAGAAGATGGAGGAGATGGTGTACTTAACCAAGAAGGGGAGACATTCCCAGAAGTATTAAATAGTTTTAAAGATGTTATAGATAAGGAACAAATTTTAAGCAAAGCTCTAGAGCAGTCACCGAATGTACAAGATCAGATACCTCAACTAGAATCAAACAAACAGAATAATATAGACCAAGTTGTACTTAACCGTGATGAACCTGTACCTGTAAGTAATGGCCATAGTGTTGCCCAAGATGTACTTAAACCCGAAAACTTGGCCAGGGAACCCTTCGTTATTAACGTCAATAACGATTTAGATTTAGATAAGTATAGTCGAGAGTACTTAAGCGAAGATTTTGATGAATTCAATGGTAATTTAGATGAAATTGATGATGGAAGACTTGATCCAAAGAAATGGATCGATCTCACACACGACATAGACGTGAATTACGATGAAAATGGGGTGTTCAGACCCAACGGAAATGAAAATGTCGAAACTGTTGTTCCTGCTGATAGATTTAAGTACTCAACGGAGAAGAGTCAAAGCGAACCAAAGAATGACGTGGATATTGCGAGCATTAAAAGCACCAAGAAGAGTGAAAAGCTGCAAAGTCAGAACCAAGAAGAAAACACTTGGAACTATTTCAAAGATGTTTCTTCCGATAGGACCATACCAAAACATTGGATTGATCTCTCACACGACATTGATGTCAACTACCCTAAACTTGACAGCGGCGTGGTTTTGGATGTTGAAGGTGTCAATGTTGAAAAAAACATTTTCGACCAAAGCAAAGACTTTGAAGATATCGAGGTAGAACCCCCGACGTATCAAGGAGAATTCGAAGGGTACGCCGAAGAGTTTTCAGGATACAAGAAGGAAGACCAAAAGAGCGAATCGGACGAAAGGCTCGAAACCCTATATAAAAGAAATGAACTTCAATCTGAATTGGATCTGCAAAAGCTTCAAGACGATGACAGCTACCAGCGCAGAGAAAAAAGGGAAATTTCAGAAATATCGCCGAATACGGATGCTCCTCTCCAAAAATCAACCAGCAATAGTCCAAAGGTATCTGATACTACCTTACCGGACGCCGTACCAGTCAGAACTGATCCGAACATAATTGCAAAGGACTTGGCGAATATGGCCGGTAATACAGTGGTCAGGGACTCGAGGAATGAACGCCTTGAGATCGAGGCTTTGAGGGTGGAACACGCGGACAGAGATCCATCATTCAGCGAGGATGGTATCCCGGAACTTTTGGCCGGGACAGAGTCCATCTTGAGGGTTTTTGGAACGGGACTAACGGAAGACACCCTGATCACCTTCACCCATCGGCCTAGTCCCTACGGAGGACCATGTCAGTTTCCAGTCACTCAAAGCTTTAAGGTTAGTACTTTGTTTAATACATCTTTCATTGTTCTCCTTGAATCGTTGCCTCGTGTGAAAATAACCTATTTGATTTAAAAATCTTTATCACCTCATCACATTCTTCCCCTTGTCATATTTGATTCGGGGACCCATCGACAAGGCACCTCCAGGCGTATTATTCTATTCTGCGCTACTTCAGCTGCCTCCGTCCACATTATACCTATCCTCTCGCACACCCTCCGAAGCAGAGGCGTGCCGTCCATGTAGGCACATATGCACTGCCTACCCCATCTTCCCAGCATACGAATTTAAATAATTTTCAAATGTATCAAATTATTGCAAGAAATCTAATTTAAACTAATTTTCAAATGTATCAAATTATTGCAAGAAATCTATCTCCACTTTCAAAAATACTCACCAATTACCAACCACCACACGCAGCGCCCCACCGATCGCACCACTATAACGTGCCAAAGGCAGGAACTAAGTATGCAAAATGACTTACACGTCATATTCAATACATTTAAACGTACGTGTGTGCGCAATGCTTTTAAAGTGACGACACGTTTGTGTTAGTGTCTAAAAGGCAGTGCTTTTCGGCAATGCTAGTAAATATAGCAATCTGTACCATCTGTTGGTACATCTATTAACTAGAAGAACTTTACTAACTAAATAATGATAATATCATATTATTGGTTTTCTTTTAAAACAATGTCCGGGTTTATTTAGCGTAGGAAAATGTGCTAGGCTATAATATAATAGGCTTGTAATATGCACAAATAAAGCAGCTGTTTGGATATTTCATGTTCCCTAAGTAATCCCAACCAACATCGGCTACAGGCGGTGACTTAACCATTCTTACCAATAACTTGGGGCACTTTTTTAATGTCATTTTATTCGCCGTTTTTCCTACTGCCTACCATGATTAGAAACTCTGTGCACGCCACTGCTCTGGAGCTGCTTGTCCCAAGTTTGCCTGGGCGGCCCACTGGACGTTTTCCCTCTGGAATCAAACTAAGAATTTTCAGTATCTTAAAAATCTTATCTTCTTTTTATAACAAAAAATGATATCCTCACTGGGATTTCCCCTTGCTGAGGATTTCATTTACAAAATATGACATTAAATTGATATGATTGCAAAAAAATATATATTTTAAGATGAGGTGTTTTAAGTGCAGTTGAGTGGTTTCGGTGTTAGTCTGTATTTGGTGTTAATATATTTTCTATTTCAGATCTCCCTGTGTAACGTATCCAGCGTTTTATTTAATTTTAAAATTTATTATTTTTGAGATTTTCGAAGCAGAGTGGGATTTTGTTTTAGAATTTAGTATAGCATAAAAAGTTTTTTTTGTCCAAATGTTGTGTACGGGACAAGATCTGTAAACTCTTGCGCACGTTTTAGAAGAAGAAGATCAGGCTGGCCACTTCGACGCTTCAGAGCAGGGTAGGAAGGAAGGGAGAAATGCCTTGAAAAAGGCAAACGATTTCTTGCAAGGAGGTGGTGAGGGTGAAGAGAAAGTCACGGTCGGTTTTCAGGCCGGGTGAAGATGCAGGCGAAGTAGGTAGAAGGCGTGTTGAATCCGTGAGAATACTCTGAATTTTAGAAATGTACTCGTCGTTCAAGTACTTCGGTGCGATACCGTGCGGCGAATCGGGCAGTTTGAACTCGTGAATATTTCGCGAGCTGCCGTAGACTCTGTCAATCTTGGATCGACTTGATCAAAAAATTAGGATGTCAATCACGACCTTCTGCTTGAATTGAGCCTATTGCAATCTTCACCTATTTTTTATTAAAGCAACCAAAATTATTACAAAGTATGTCATGGGGGTCAAAGTAGGACAGGTAATACTTTGCCGTCAGATTACAAAAAATGCATTGTACAAACATAAAATAAGTAAGTTTACTCGATTACGCGGGCGCTAATGAACAGATCAGAAAAGATCGTTTATTTAGATCAGTCACCGCGGCCGCAGGAATCGCTCACAAAGACAGACAATTTTGGTAGAACAATAATTTTGAAAGGTTGTTTGTGGATCAGAGGGGCTCGACCAATGAGAGCCCGCTCTGTTTCGGGACCGTCGCCGGGAGCGACCGTAGGGGTGGCGGGGGTCGGAGAAATGTCCCGTTAGCACCCAGTAGCGTCTCGGGACGAAAACGAGGTTCAGGGGCGTAGGAAAAAGAAAACGATGACGCGCACTGTCATCATCACTTCTTCGAAAACCCCGGAACTACGCTTGTCGAAAGCCAATATGTACTGAAATGGGGCGTTTGCACAAATCCTCTTTTTGTGCAAACATAACAAGATAGGGATGCGTATCTAGTCGCTTCTATCAGGTTAAAATTAAAGTCGGGCGTTGCACAATTAATTATTTGTGCAGACAAACAAACAAGACAGAGACGCGTATCTAGTCGCTTCTCTCTCTCTCTCTCGTTTGTGGTCATGTCGTCTGTTATGAGCCTGACAGTACTACATGCCAGCTTGATCGAGAACGTATCGAGTCGTCTCTCGTTCGAAACTGCACGAACTCAGTAGTTGATTTCGTATCTAGTCGTACCACCTACTGAGTAATGTACTGGTTGATGTTATGCAAATGGAGGGTATTACAAACTTTGATAGTCACGTCTGGTATATGTTGTGTTCGTGGTTCCTTGTTGGATAAGTTTTTTTTGACTCTGAAACTGTAAACTAATCTATCGTAATCTTCAACAGCTCGAGTCTGGTTCCGTGTCTCCAAAAAGCGCAAAGGTAAAAGTGGTCCTTCCAAAAAGCACCGGGGAAACTTTCTACATGTGCGCAAAACGACCAGAGTTCAACTCCGAAGGCGTGGACGACGGCGCCTTACCATTCGTCCACCAGGGCAGCGAGATCTGGCTTCAACTACATTCATACGCCAAATTCCTACCTCTATGGGCGTCACTGTTGATCATATCAACTTGCCTGATGTTTTCTGCGCTATTCTCTGGTCTAAATCTTGGACTGTTGTCGCTGGACAGGACGGAATTGAAGATCCTTTGCAACACGGGAACGGAAAAAGAAAAGGAGTATGCTAGGATTATACAGCCTGTACGTGATCACGGAAATTACCTCCTCTGCAGTATTCTACTTGGTAACGTGGCTGTCAATTCGACGTTCACCATCCTCCTGGATGACCTGACTTCTGGGTTGTTCGCTGTGATCTTTTCCACTATCACCATCGTGCTTCTTGGTGAGATCACTCCCCAGGCCATTTGCTCGAGACACGGCTTGGCCGTTGGAGCCAAGACGATAGCCATCACCAAGGGAGTGATGGGTGTCACGTTCCCTCTGAGTTACCCTGTCAGCAAGCTGCTGGACTTCTTGCTCGGGGAAGAAATCGGGAATGTGTACAACAGGGAGAGATTGAAGGAATTGGTCAAGGTTAGTACATAATTTTTGAAAATATCTTATAATAATGTTTACAGATATGTAAATAATTGTAAATGAAATTGTGTAAGCGGAAGGGTATGGAACGGCCATTTCGACAACTAAACATTATCGACACGATGTCGACGCTGGTTTGTCAATATCGCTAGTACGCCCTGCGGTGTTTAATATATCGATATTTTAATCAATGTTTTAAAAAAAAATCGTCTAATTTTATTTATGGTGTAGTCAGTTGTTTGTACCTACCACTGCCATTTGGACAATAACTAATCATAATCGATACGACGAACTTATCTGTCGATGCTCGTTTGTCAATATCGCTAACACTCCCAGCGATGCTTAATATATCGACATTTTACCAATGTCGTAAAAAACGACTAATTTTATCTATAGCGTAGTTAATTATTTCCCAAAAACGGCAATTTCGACAATAACTAAGCATAATCCATATGACAAACGACGCTGGTTTGTCAAAATCGCTAGCATTCCTTGCGATCGTAATTTATAATATATCGATATTTTATCAATGTCGTTAAAAAACGCATTATTTTATAATAATATATTTATATAGCGCATTTTTGTGTTATTTTATTATCTATCGCGTAGTCATCTAGCAAAACCATTTTGACAACAACCAAGCATAATCAATACGACAGTCAGTTGTCGGCGCTGGTTTGTCAACGTCGCTAGTACGCCCGACGCTTCTTAATATGTCGATAATTTTTATCAATGTCAGTAAACAAAAATCGCATAATTTTTACTACGGCGTAGTCAGTTGTTTGTCCCTAGCACGGCCATTACGACTTCAACTAAGCATCCGCTACGACAAACTTGACTGCCGACGCTAGTTAGTCAATATCGCTAGCACGCTCTGCTCTATTAAATTTTATTTGATTAAGTTGTGTTATTTCACAATTTATTTATTAAAAATAATATATGGTGTATTTGCGGCGCGTTCCATAGTGGTAAATACTGTCAGTATCGCCCTGGTGAAAGACCGCTATTCATAATAGAAACGTTGCTTGAAATGGCTTTAGCCGTGTTTGGTGACCAGATCTGAATAGCCTAGTACTTCCCCACCTTCCTCTATGCCATAAGTTTCACTCGCTCCAGACGGTTGGGAGCAGTTGGGACGCTCGTGTGGTATCACATAATTAATTTTTTTAAATGTGTCGACATTTTTTTATCAATGTCGGTAAATAAATCTCCTAATTATATCTATGTCGTTTTGAAACGTCGAAGTAAAATGAGTTCGTTTTTGCATAGCTTATTTTTAATATAATTAAGCATCATACCCCGAATTGGGGATGCCATAGTTCCACTGGCTCCGGGGCAGTTGGAACGCATACAATAAATGTTTCATACAAGAAAACAAAGCTTTAAAAAAATACCGTTCGTAAACCTTTTGTTCCCAAAAATGGCCGAATGAGTCATTCCACGTCACAGCGGAAGTGATATACACACTGAACAGATTATCCGTAGAAGTAACCGATTTTCAATAGAAGACTGTATCATGAGACATTTCGACCTCTAGTTCCCAGACAAATACCAATGAATTGTATACGCCCAAATGGGTTTTATTAGCAATGTTCGAAATATCATGATATATGTCGGATATCCATAAATATGTCCGATGTACACGGTGTCCGGAAACTCGTGATACAAGCGGGAAACTGGTAAATCTACATCACACGGAGAACCCAACAAATCTGAACATTTTTGTTTTGTTACATTATGGCTTTCACCGATCTTGGCCATGTTTATCAGTTAGATTTTAATAGTACAGATTGTTCTTCAAATTAGTTACTTTTAAACAGGATATAATATTTGGGCAAATAAAATTGAAAAAAATAAGTTACAATGTAAATTTAAGTGTTCTTAATCCCCGATGACTTCAAATTTAATGCGATTTTTTATAAATATATTTTACTAAGAAATTGTTAATTTGGGGGGATTTGAGACTTAGAAGGCGGGGAATACTGGTAGGGAGTTCAATTTTAAGTTTTACCAATTCATGCACAAAGTTTTGAAATTGGTCTTTGATGGGACACTCAAAGAAATTATCTTCCTGAGTATCCTCTGACCCACAATCACAGTAAGGCCTAGCTGACTATGTGGAATCTGGCGAATTTGGATTTTTTTTTTTTTTTAGACTAGTTAAAAATTAATAATTCAAAATGAATAGTATTCGCACAATGAACTTGAAAATAACAAGCTATACTCGCATGTTACTGAAATATCTGAAAGACTCAAGTCGTGGTATGCTAGTCCGCCTGATGTACATTTGAACAGACTGCAAGGAGTGTTCAACACAGCAGCTCGTCTAGTATGCGGTGCCACCAAATACTGTCACATCACTATTCTACGTGATGCCTTCACTGGCACAGAGTCGTAGAAATACTTCACTTTAACATTTGTCTTATGGTATATAAGGGCTGGCACCATCACACTTGGACAGAGGCCGAGTCCGATGCATCGAACAGACTGATTGAACACTCTCGTATGAATGCTGCTAATTTTTGGGGACAGAGCTTTCAATGTGCTAGGTCCACATTTCCGGTATGACTTTCCTTTTGGGTTGAGGTCAGAAAGCAATTTCGAAACCTTTAAGGAGAGTCCAAAAACATATAATTTAAAAGAGGCTTTTTTTTTTACATGAATACCGCACAAGAGTCCCAACTGCTCCCAACCGTCTGGAGCCAGTGAGACTATGGCATCCCCAATTGGGGAATGCTGTGAGGCTGAAGGTATTGGAGAGGGGGAGGAGAAGGGGAAGAGGAAGGTGGGGAAATACCTGGCTATTCCGAACTGGTCACCAAACACGGCTAAAAGCCATTTCAAGCAACGTTTCAATTCTGAATGGTGGTCTTTTCACCAGGGCGATACTGAGAGTATCTTCCACTCTGGAACGTGCGCAAATATACTGTAAATTATTTTTATTTAATTAATTGCGAAACAACACAATTAATTAAATAAAATTTACTT
>JAHDVE020011524.1:0-31252 GCA_022606495.2 Halesus radiatus | reverse complement strand
AAATTTTGTTAAAGGGTTGTCGGTTTAAAATTTAATAATAGTTAATTAAATATGAAATTTTCTGAAATTAATAATACTTAAATTAGTTTAAAGATCTATAAAAAGTTGCTTCAGGGAATTATAAAAAGTGTATAATAATTTAAAAGTTGTCGATCTTAAATTTAAAATAATGTAATAAATTAAAATTTTCTAAAACTAACAGTGAAGAGCCCGACGGTAATAAATAATTAATAATAGTGGAAAGCTAAAACATCTGAGTTCGTATTTTGAAGTTTCATATAATTCAGTTGTAATAACTAGAGTGGTTTTAATTTCGTTTTTTTTTTTAAATAATAAACATCTTAAAATATTACCAAGTGTATTCGGTTTACGAAATTAATTAATAGGCTGTAGAGATAATTAATTAATTATATTACAGGAGGTCTAATGAAAATTGATAATATTTTAAAGTGAAGAAAAATTAATAACAAAAAAAATAGGAAAAACTAAATTAAAGTTTTGACTTAAATTAAGTTGAGTTTGGAAGAATTAACTAAGAATGACGATCCATTAAAATTCATTAATACCTTTAATTTCGAAATCAGTTTAGAAGTATTATTAGACAAAGATATTTATAACTGAAAATATTTAAATTTAAATAATTCCGTTGGAATTTAATTGATAAAATCGATTTTGTCCCAAACGATAAAGTGAATAGAAAAAAGAAATTCAATAAAAATAAATATTATTACATAATGTTCGGTTTGAGAATTCGAGGGTTTGAAGGGTCAATGAATTTTGTAATTGAACAAACTGATAGGTTACGATAAACCTAGACTAGCAGGATAGTCATTACTTATAGTCATTATTTGTCAAAACGGATAAGACCCGGGGTTAATTTAGATCAGATTCTTGGGAGATAATTAATCAGGTAGATAATTTTATTTTTAGATTTTGAATATACTAGGCAGGAAATTGAGGACACTTACGACATCATAATGACGTGTATAACCGTCTGGAAAAATTATGTAAATTGTTGGATTTCGGGTAAGTCAATCAATATTCATAACCTAAGTTTTCAGTTACACCAGGAAGCGTAACTTATAAATACTTTTATTACTGGTATATTTATGTATATGTTTAAATATATATATTTACAAAGTATTATTAAAATATCTACATTATTATTATAATTATGTACCATATATTCATATATCTAACAACAAAATCAAAAATAACGTTACAAATTATTAACATATCAAACGATTTTTATTAAATTCAAAAGTCGTTATCATTCTAAGTAAACCGATTAAAAACATCATCCAAATACGTTCTATGAATAAAGGTCAACCTAGTTCATTGCCATCAGTAACTTTCGATATCTATAGGTCAGATTAGGTAACCAATTCGTCACACATCTCGACGGGGGTCACTGACACTAAAAGTAAACAGCCGCATATCTCAATGTAATTATGAATCTAACAAATGTAGAATAACACTTAGTTCGATGGAGAAAGGCGATAATACTATGATCATTATTTTTACGTATACCAAATTTAAAAATGTAACCACGTCGTATTAAATAGATCACGAATATTGCAATTAATATACCCCAGAAGCTAAGTTTTTCACATTAAAACTCACGATAGGTCAAAATACAAAATTTAATGGGCAACGTTAGGAAACTTCTAGTGAACCTATAAAAAATTAATATAAATCTGTGAATGGTATGCCAGAGTCTATCTGCGCTGCAAAGAATATGAGGTTACCATAAAATGAGATCTTGTTTTTCCAATAATTCGAAACAAAAAATTACACAGTGGGAAATTAAGGGAAAGCTTTAGGAAAGTAAGCATCCCCGTGAGAAAATTCCGTGCAAAATAATACGTTCAATCGAAAACACTCGGATGTTAGCATAGGGCTAGGCTTCACGCGCTGGTCAAGGAGGAGCAAAACCTTCAATTGAAAGGAAAACTACAAAGAGTTTTCCGATCACATAGTTAGGAAAATTTAAGGCAGCATTAGAGGAGTAACCTCAAATCGGTGACGCGAACAGAAGTCTATTGATAAATTAAATCATAAAGGAAGGAAGGGCGGACCAGTCAGTGAGTCAGAGCAACAAAAGGGAGACCATCTCAAGCCTGAGTGACAAAAAAATCATTTATCAACGGAATGTTAGATTCGTTTTGGAGAGTAGAGATTCTACTTCACTTGGGTGCATTTAGCGCGAGTCTAATGGCTTTGTTAACGAATAATTGAATTTTTTATATGATTTGAAGTAGCATATCCCCAAATTGGACTTGCGTGTGTGAAACATGACCTTATGGTAGTTTTATATAGTAGTAGTTTGTTATCTGTTGATTGACTGCTTTTCTTGCCCATCATCGGATAGAGTGCGGAAACATATCTATTTGCCGATTTAAGTTTTACCGTGATAAGTTTCTTCCAGGTGAGCTTTGAGTCAAGCGTGATACCTAGGTACTTAATTGATTTTTTCCTGGGTACCTTCTCTCCAAACAATCTAATAAATGGGGGCCGTTTCAGCCGTGTCTTTAAGAAAACGGTTGCGGCGCTTTTAGTTCGATTAATTGAGATCCTCCACTTTTTACACCACTCTTCAGTGAGAGTGGCTTGCTACTGAACCCGGTAGAGGAGATATTGTACAAGAATGGAGAGAGTTGACTGCCAGAAGGGGCATATTGTGGAGTAAATATTTTCTATTCTGACTTTGAAGGATCGATCTCTTAGGTAGCTGGCTATCAATTGGGTAAGTCTTAAAGGGTAACCTAGAGTATTTATTTTATATAATAGACCGTTATGCCAGACTTTATCGAAAGCTTTACTTACGTCGAGTGAAAGAATGACTGTTTTTTTTATTAGTATTAAAGCCCTCCGTAATGTGTTCAACAACACGCAGGAGTTGATGAGAGGTTAAGTGACCTGCTCGAAAACCATGTTAGAAGTCTGGCAAGAATTTACTGTCCCGAGTGAAAGAGTTTAGTCTTACTAGAATTATTTTTTCCAGGATTTTACCAAGGCATAGAAGGAGGCTAAGGTAGGTTCTCCGTTAATAATGGGTCCTTGCCTGGTTTTGAGATTAAAATTACATCAGCTATTTTAAAATCCTTCGGAAAATAACGCAGTCGGAGTGATGCATTGCATATGGCTGTCAAGTGGCAGATGCTTTTTTGGTAGATATTTTAAAATTTTGTTACAGATGCCGTCAGGACCGGCCGCTTTTTTTCTTTATTTTTTTAATAATGCTAAATATTTCTTAAGGAGTTGTGCACTTCATTGGGGGGTCTTCAAGATCTTGATTTAATATAGATTTTACTTTTGAATCCACTTTTGCGACGAAGGCTGGGTTATCGTGTTCTGTGTTAGAACTGAATTGATTTTCAAGGCTATCTTCGAAGGCTTCAGCCTTATCCGCAGCAGAGTATACTAGTCCGTTTAGGCCTTGAATTGGAGAGATTTTACTTTTCGGGCGTCTGAGTGATTTCGAGAGCTTCTAGTAAGCTGCTTTGTCATCTTCTAATGATGTGATAAATTCGTGCCAACGTTCGTTGCAAAATTCACTAACGGCATTCCGTACCCCTATTTAAACGATATAGATGTTTTTAATTATTATTTATTTTTATTGAGATTTAAAAACCTTATCGTAATATTTAATCATTGAAGAAAATAATATTAACATAACCTAAATGAAAGATGAAACCGGACAAAAGGACAGAAACTAAAAATATTTCAGTCGCATCTGGGACGCGAACCCAGGTCCTCTGCTTATCCGGGGAAACGCTCAACCGACTTAGCTGATAAAAAGTCGGATGTAAATCTGAGACAGTGTTTAAGTTTGTAATTGAGTTCGGGTAGAACTTTGTAAACATCATAAAAATAGCTGCCAATAATATGAGATTAAAAATGGAAGATAATATTCACAAATCTTGAATTTGAGATATGATATCGATGAAGATGACACAAATTGAACTTTTCTCATTAGCTAAGTCGGTTGAGCGTTGCCCCGGATAGGCAGAGGACCTGGGTTCGAGTCCCAGATGCGACTGAAATCTTTTTAGTTTCTGTCCTTTTGTCCGGTTTCATCTTTCGTTTAGGTTATGTTAACATTATTTTCTTCAATGATCAAACATAAATGTTGTTTAACGATCAAATTGCAAGATCTCTGACATTCCTCTCTCACAAGATTTTTTCCCTAATAAGTTCCTGATCTCTTTGGGTATTCCGTGACGTGTTGTGTCGTTGGGAATCTCATCGGACGGTTCGGTGATGCATGATTTTAACGTTTGAATTAAATTGGAAGTGGCAACATTTAAGGTGGCTTCGTGGGGAATTGAGGTTGGTATTATTATGTTTTTGTTTAGAAGAAGAGAAAAGGATGGTTAGAGCCTCCTGTTAGGAGGACTGGATCTTGGTCAGAAGTTAATTCATTGAGTACTCGGAAGGAGTGCAAATGACTCTTGTTTTTGAGGATGACGATATCGATCACATTTGGCCTACCGTTGTGATGATGTATCGTCGGTCTATCTGGAGCATGGACTACGATGGGGTTAGTACTCGCGTACTTTGCGAGTACATTACCTTTTGAATTATCTTGTTGGCTATACCACGATCCGTGCTTTGCGTTCATGTTACCAGCTGTTATGGTGGGGACATTCTACGCAAAGAGTTTATCTAATTCTGATGGAATTAGTTGACGATTTGGGGTACGTAGACAGAAATAAGTGGTCCAGAAGAGGTATTTATTATTACGATGTGGATTCAATGTTTTCATTAGAGAAGGAATGCGCTAGACGGTGATCAATGTTATTCTTAACCAAGATGGCGGATCCGCCTCCTTTGTTGGCAAGTCTGTCGTCACGGTAGGTAATGTTATTTGATATTCTGAACTTCCGTGATGGCTTTAGCCACATCTCGTTAATGAGGAAGACTTCAATACCATAATCGTGAAGGAATTCTATTATCTCTTCCTTGTAAGACAAGACCTAGCCATTGACGTTTCAATAGGCCGTCTGTAGGTTATGAAGTTTAACATTGTTTCTAGACATTTAAAGTTCTTAAAAAATGACTGTATCTTGGCCAGCTCCAAGGTGGCGTTCTGTATAGTGAATTGAAGCGCGGTGGCTTGTTCAATTAGGGCCCGGATATGCACGGGATCCGCTTTGGGCGGAGAAGGCTGAGGAACAGTGGGTCCCTGTGAAGCTTGCGGTGCTTCCGGTTTACGCTCCAGCCGGTACTGTTGGCTGGGAACCGAGTTATTGTGAGACCGATTATCTCTTTGTGAGGCACGGGGCTTATACAAATGAGGCTCGGGCCATCTACGGTTTGTGGGTGGCTGAGAGACCGGGGCAGCATAGAATGGGGCCGGAGGGGTGGGCAGAGTTGAAAAAATCAACAGAAATATGCGGATGCGGCCGCCTTTGTGAAAAGATTTCCGGTCGCTCTTAAGTATAATTATTATTTCTATGGGTTTTATTAATATTATTGTTCTAGTGATTCCTGCTTCTTTATTGTGATCTATTGGTTTGATAGTTTTTTGGATAATTATTATTTTTATTTGCCTTGATGTTGGATTTGCGAGGTCTGGCCGGACGCCCTCCGTAGTTGGCCATATAGACTACGCGCATAGAGCACACTTGGCTAGTGTGCTCCGGTCCTTCGTGCACTCCGAGAAGCGATGCAGACCAACGCATTTCACACATATTTCTTCGCTATGCCAGCAAGTGGCCGAGTGCCCATGAGCTTGGCAGCGGAGGGTATGTCCTGTCACCGGAATGACTTGAATAAAGCGTCAGAGCAGTACGGCGGTGGAAAAGAGATGAAGTTGTCGGGCATCCATACAGCGTGGTTGGTTCGCGCGTCGTAGACTACCTCAAATAGCCTGCGAAAACCAATTCGAGTTAGTTAGCTTTCGATCGCTTGCCTGACAAGACGCCTTCTTTCTCCACTGCCCGCTCGACATCCCATCTACTCGCTTTATTTTCTTCTGACTCCCGCTTACCTTGGACCCCCATCGGACTACTACCTCACTGGACCCAGATCAAACAACGTCACACGGACAAGACTTGCAGAATTACAAAAGTCGTAAATAAGGGTCTTGTCGTTAGTAACGTTCCTCCTTGCAGGGGGAACGGTAGGTCGTGCTTTCTTCCCTCCCAGCTCTCATTTACATGAACGTTTTTTGCTATTGGCCAAATCAGTAGTATCAAATCAGTAGTGGCAGTAAGAGAAGCCGTCATCGACGTAACTTCCCTGGAAAAGGGCGGGATCGTTCTTCGATTCATACACAATACGTAAAAATAGTATGAGAAATAACGTGAAGTTAACCGACTTTGCAAACATACACTTCCGGTAGCAGGACATGTAGCAAGGGTGAAAGACTGTGGACTGTGGACTGTGGACTGTGGACTGTGGACTGTGGACTGTGGACTGTGGACTGTGGACTGTGGACTGTGGACTGTGGTCTGTGGACTGTGGACTGTGGACT
Source organism: Halesus radiatus (assembly GCA_022606495.2). Taxonomy (NCBI): domain Eukaryota; kingdom Metazoa; phylum Arthropoda; class Insecta; order Trichoptera; family Limnephilidae; genus Halesus; species Halesus radiatus. The sequence goes on along the minus strand of JAHDVE020011524.1, from coordinate 24,771 downwards.
GTGGACTGTGGACTGTGGACTGTGGACTGTGGACTGTGGACTGTGGACTGTGGACTGTGGACTGTGGACTGTGGACTGTGGACTGTGGACTGTGACTGGGACTGTGGACTGTGGGACTGTGGACTGTGGACTGTGGACTGTGGACTGGACTGTGGACTGTGGACTGTGGACTGTGGACTGTGACTGTGGACGGGACTGTGGACTGTGGACTGTGGACTGTGGACTGTGGACTGTGGACTGTGGACTGTGGACTGTGGACTGTGGACTGTGGACTGTGGACTGTGGACTGTGGACTGTGGACTGTGGACTGTGGACGGTGGACTGTGGACTGTGGACTGTGGACTGTGGACTGTGGACTGTGGACTGTGGACTGTGGACTGTGGACTGTGGACTGTGGACTGTGGACTGTGGACTGTGGACTGTGGAGATGCCACTGCCTTTTGTATCAGCAGTATTATATTAATGTCTAACCAAAAGAAACTTCATTACCTACAAACTGACCGAATTGTACACTATTCCAGCAGATAAGACCACTTGAAACTTTCAAATGATTTGTAAAATTGATCAAATAAATTGTTATGTAGAAATACAGCAGGTCTGAGTAGCTCAGTTGATAGAGTAAACGCCTTAATGGCAAATGGTCCCGAACTCAACCGCACGTATGTGCGCATGTATTTTCTTTTTATTAATGATTTTTACTAACGTTCTTTCAATATTTGATATAATTCTGAAAAGCTTACTCTCTGTCAACCTGCAGCAGGCCGATGTCGTTGTAGTATATAGAGTATGTGCTGTTGTATTCCGGGTGGAGGAGTGCCCTTGTGACGGTGTATACCGCATCTGGGGTGTACTCGGGTATAAAACTCCCTCCCAGGCCGACGAACTTCATACTCTCACTGAAACAAAACAAGTGTTACGTTTTATTTATAATTAACATTGCTTCATGCAAACATTTCCTCTGACGTAGTAGAATTGACTAATACAATTACTACGTCATCTGAGACGCTATCAATGGGCAAGACAGATTTGTTTTGACTTTATATATGAAAGGGAAACAGCAAATGTGAATACAGCACAAGAGTCCCAACTACTGCCTGCTCACTGAAGCCAGTGAGAGTATAATAAGAGTCTAAGTGTTTATTACGGTATGTGGGGAGGTTAGTGCAGTCCCACGCATTTCATATAAAATATACATGCAATAGTTATAGAAAAAATATACAAAAATTATAAGACAGCAGTATGGTGATACATCACAACATAAAACAAAATTAAAATAAAAAAATATTAATTTAACTAAATAAGTATATAATAATAAATCCTTTAAGGTGCTTCGGCATTTATATTATGGAAGCGCTGCAGTACCTGGGGAGGCCAAACATTATGCGGTAGGCGTTATTATACTGTACACGAAGTCTTTCCATACTACTCTTTTTGTAGTTTGCCCAGAGTTCGCCGGTGTACAAAGTTGCGCAGAAGGCAAGGAAGAGAGTCCTTTTCACAGCGGTACTACAAAGACCAAATCTTCTACTGAGCATATTCGATTTTACGTTGAGAGCTCGTCTTTGCCTATCAATGTCATCATCATCCATCAGAGTACTGGTGATTATATGTCCTAGGTATTTGGTTTCTTCAGTCACCTTCGGGATCACACCGTTCAGGGTAGCTTCAGGAATAATAGTCGGGCCTTGTCTATATCTTATGACCAACAGAGCAGTTTTATTGGGGTTAGACATGTTTGTTTCTTCAGAAAACTCTTCGCAGATCTTCAGGAGAATGCGCAGCCCTCTTATAGACGGTGCCATTAGTACCATGTCGTCCGCATAACTGATGTTGTTCAGACAGTGTCCTCCGATGTGGCAGCCTACCCTTGCATTGTTTAGCCTTTCAGTTAGTTCGTCCATGTAAAGGTTGTACAATATCGAGGACATGCATCCACCCTGCCTGACGCCGCTCTTTAGGGGGAAAGGTTCAGAAAGACCATCTTTCCACCTAACTAGGTTTTCCTGCTGTCTGTGCCACAAGTCGAGGATGTGTATCACCTCCGATGATATGCCTCTATCCCTGAGTTTAGCCCATAACAGCGGGTGAGAAACCCTGTCGAAGGCCTTACTCAGTTCAAGGAAACATGCGTATGAGACTATGGCATCCCCAATCTTATACCTATATATAAATACCCCATGTTGTAAGGCTGAAGAGTTTGGAGAGGAATGAGATTGGTAATAGGAAGGTTGAGAAGTATCGGCTATTACTGACAGATCTGGTCACCAAACACGACTAAAGCCATTTCAAGCAACTTTTCGGCTCTGAATAAGAGCGATACTGACAGTATCCTACTACTAATAATGTAAATTGAATATTACTTATATGAATTAAATGTGAAATAATACAAATTGCTTTAAATAAAAGTTCCATACGCACGCCGGGATTCGAACACGCGACCTGCGGATTCTAGTTGAGGGCGTTACCCCTGGACCACGTGGGCCGTATTTATATCATTTCGTATTTAAAACATAATTTGCGGGACGTTCCGGAGTGGAAGATACTCTCAGTATCGCCCTGGTGAAAGACCACTATTCAGAATCGATACGTTGCATTGCTTGAAATGATTTAGCCGTGTTTGACTAGTTCTGAACAGCCAAGTACTGCCCAACCATCCCCACCCCCCATCTCCTTCCCTTCCCCAGCTCCGTCAGCCTATCAACACAACCTGCGAAATCCATATGGCATCGACACGGTCTCTCGGATTCGCTTTCAAATATTTGGATATTTTTTATGGTTACCACACAAGAGTATCAACTGCCCGCATCCATTTGTCGTGTAAATAGTAATAATTACTCATATTTTATTTAACTGCTTTCATTTCAACGAAATAAAATATTTTTTGGTCGAATTATCGCGTTATTTGCGTCGGGAATGACGTCATTCGATTCAGGACTGATGAGCCCGTAGTAAACGATACCTCAAGCAATTACTTACATTTATTTAATGCATTTTGGGTGTACTTTCCCCGGACTAGAGTTAGTGTTTAGTGTGAAAGGCAACAGTATGAACCTCTTCAGCAGAATTCATAAACCAAACTAACACTAAAATCTAGAACAATGCCCGAACCGACAATTAACAAAGGGGTTCACTTGTTGATGGCATTATGATGCTATATACGGTATCTGGAAATTCGTTGTGTAACTGGGAAACTGGTGAGTGTGCAACACATTTTGGAAACGATCTTTTAATAAAAGTGTTTATTTAAGTTGACCTTCAGTTTCGGAATAAATAGTGTCCAGAGGAGGTTTTTTTTTAAATTCATAATAATTCATATAATTGATTGCTACGGGATAGTATCATCTGTTTGTTCTCTTATAATGCTTCTATGCGTAAACCCGGCTCCAATAGTTTCTTAACCCTAACGATGGCGTCAAAAGATTTTTTTGCGGTTTCTACGATGTATGTGATGTAACCACGAGTTTCCAGACACCGTATATAGAGCAAGTTTTGTGAAATATCACCTCGAAGGATCATTCGTTAACGTTCTTCGTTGTGCTCATTATTTCAAGGGCGAGTTGACCTTTCAAATAATGACACAATAAACTCACCTGAACTGGTCAATGACCCACGCACTACCCACCACCCACCGGTCGCTCAGTACGTTGACAGGCCACTGCATCCAGTCGATGTTGTCTCTCTGACCGATTCCAAGTTGTCCCTGGAAACACAAGCAATCTTCATATTATCTCATCGCAAGCGTTGTATGAAATTGCTCGGAAGATCTGTTACTGATTTTGTTTTATGTCAACTGTCGGAGCCAATAGGGCTATATCACTTGAAGTGAAATACCGTAAAACATCTCAGTATCGCCCCGGTAAAAGACCACCATTCAGATTGGACACTTTCCTTAAAATGCTTTAGACGTGTTTAGCGACCGAATCTGAATATCCAGGAACTTCCTCACCCTTCCTTTTCCCTATCTCCTTCCTCTACTCACTACCTTCAGCCTCACAGCACACCCCAATATGAGGTGCCATAGTCCCATTGGCCTCAGACGGTTGGGGGTAGTTGGGACTTTTGTGCAGTAATCAAATAAATATAAACAATATGAAAACACAAAACATATTGTATAATGAACATCTCAGATGGAACTTACACATCGACGTCATTACAAAAAAACTCACCAAGTACTTGTACTTCTTTAGAAACGTTCGTAATATCCTCCACATAAACGATATTAAACAAGTTAATTAAGCTTTGTGTTAATCACGATTGAGTACGGGATAACCGGTTGGGGATCCGCCTCAGGCACTCACATGGAACGGCTCAACATAGTCCAAAAACTAATCACAAAGACAATTCTAAAAGTCACCGTTAGAACTTTAAAGTTTTTAATAAAAAAAAAAACTTTACTCAAAACATGTCTTATTTAAACTTTTTTTAAATATATCTGAATACTCCACTGCATACGAGTAGATTCACAACCGGGCAGTAAGCCAAAATATACTGGTTATACCCAAATTTAATACATCTTTTAGACAAAGGAATGTTAAATCTCATGCTGCAAAACTTCATAATGCCTTACCAAATCAATTTAAAAAATTACAGAAATTAATATCCTTAAAAATTGACTTAAAACATTAGTGATAAATCTGAGTGATTATGAACTATATAAAATCAAATTAAGATAAATGGATATTTAGCAGTTCGCCTCAGAACAGTTCTCCCTAGTGAGGAGGACTGTGAATACTGTGACTTTGTACTTTTATTATAATAATATGCTATACTTACTTACTGTTCTTATGGTTATGCTTTGTACTTAGAAATTATTACTAAAGTCACATAAATGTAAAACCTTTAAATAGAAACTAATAAAATAAATAATAATGTATTTGGAATAAGTCAATTCCGGAGTTTGTCCGGAGGACAGCCACCAGGCACCAGGAGAATGACAAGTGAGACTGCATGAAGTCGAGAAGGAAAGGGGAAGGTTGAAGTGTCTGGCTATTTATCTGGTATTTGGTCACTTAACACGGGTCTCGCCTTTTTCATTTCTGAGTGAGTCTTTCACCAGATCGATGTGGGAGTATCTACTGGCCTTGGGAGTGGTACGGAGAAGTAGGTACAACAGTTGAGGTAACCTACCACTTTCCCACCCCGGTATAAGTAATTTATGGTTACTCCTTCAGGGTGCACGTCAAGGACTCTCATTTTTTGGTTTAATGAAACTAAGGTTATAAATGATTCTATACCCTTAAGTGTCCCTGCATAACATTAGCTTAGAAGGAGGTTAGTAAAATGCCACAGCCCAGAATGGTTAGTACATACGTACGGTCGACAAAAGTGGCTCTAGTAAGTATGGTGGCTCTGCTCTACTCGTCCGTAGTCCGTAGATGAACATGGTGAGACGCGGAGAAATACTAACATAAAACAGTAAAGGGGAGAAACTAAATAGATTAAGTAAGAGTACTTAGGACGAGCCGTTACCAGGACACCAGGGCAGTCCCTCTGAAGCAGTACCAGGTGGATTCTTGTTCTCGCCACCCTTCCCAGGAAGACATTGCGCCAGTTGTCAGGATTATGCCTTAAAAACAGTATGATTGGGGAGAGTGTATAAAAATACTATGAGACCCTAGGGATATGGAGGGGTCTGGGCGGTCGGGAGCGTGCCACGAGTCGGGGAGACGGAAAGGCGGTCACCACCAAGCTTGCTCCATCAGGAAGTGCTCAGGGGATCCGGCTAGGGCCAGTCAGGAGTAGATGACTGCCTCGGGTTGCAGGGATGTGGTTGATTTTCCACTCCCCCAAAGGGGAGGTGGACAGTACATAATAAAAATGTTTTTGAGTTCAGTTCGCCTGAATATCTCAATATGTTGAATATTTTTTCAACGCACATTACATTAATGACATGACCCTGAGTACGGAGCCAAGGACCTTATACGCTCGGCCACTGAGGTCTCAATATTTTCAGATAAAAAGTCAATTCTAAACACGATGCTTTGATTATTTTGAGGGAAACTGTAGTTTATAATTTCTTCAAACGATTTGTAACTTTGTGGCGTCATTATTAAATAAATAATTAAAAATGTACTTTGTATAGACCAAAATACATATAATGTATTTTTTTTTAAATGCATATAATATTTATAAAATATATAAAAATAATATTTTTTGGTGTATACAAAGTACATTTTTAATTATTTAAACCTTAGTTTGTTCGTATTCACGGTCTTATCATTTTACATTGGTTTTCCCATTTATTGGGCTAATACGTCACATTTCAAACAATCTTTGAAAACATTTGATTGGATTCCGAGTTCTTAACTTAGAATAAAGCCTGGAAATACTTTTTTTTAAAGTTAACCCTTAGGGCCCCACATTCCGAATTTCCATGAACATATTACATACTTCACTTGAAAACTTGAAGTTTTCATTCACTTGAAAAAATAAACATATGTTATTTGTGAGAATAACAGATGTCGAGATAAAAAAGTAATTATATGAAAAACCCTCCATGCAAAAAATTCTGCGGTTGTGTTATTTAACATGTTATAGGTATCAAAACATTAAGTGTTACTTTAAGTGCCATATGGTTAAATTTAGTTTTTTTAAATATGTATTGTATTTTTACATTAAGCGTAACAATTATTTTTAATTGCACTCATTCTTCAGACTTCCAGGCAATCATCATACACCTTCAGTCATACATACATTATACATTTTGTCGTTCTGTGACTGTGTTTTTAATTGCAATCATTCTTCAGACTTTCAGGCAATCATCATACATTTTCAGTCATACAAACATTAAACATTTTGTCGTTCTGTGACTGTGTTTTTAATTGCAATCATTCTTCAGACTTTCAGGCAATCATCATACACCTTCAGTCATACATACATTAAACATTTTGTCGTTCTGTGACTGTGTTTTTAATTGCAATCATTCTTCAGACTTCCAGGCAATCATCATACACCTTCAGTCATACATACATTATACATTTTGTCGTTCTGTGACTGTGTTTTTAATTGCAATCATTCTTCAGACTTTCAGGCAATCATCATACACCTTCAGTCATACAAACATTAAACATTTTGTCGTTCTGTGACTGTGTTTTTAATTGCAATCATTCTTCAGACTTTCAGGCAATCATCATACACCTTCAGTCATACATACATTAAACATTTTGTCGTTCTGTGACTGTGTTTTTAATTGCAATCATTCTTCAGACTTTCAGGCAATCATCATACACCTTCAGTCATACATACATTATACATTTTGTCGTTCTGTGACTGTGTTTTTAATTGCAATCATTCTTCAGACTTTCAGGCAATCATCATACACCTTCAGTCATACATACATTATACATTTTGTCGTTCTGTGACTGTGTTTTTAATTGCAATCATTCTTCAGACTTTCAGGCAATCATCATACACCTTCAGTCATACATACATTAAACATTTTGTCGTTCTGTGACTGTGTTTTTAATTGCAATCATTCTTCAGACTTTCAGGCAATCATCATACACCTTCAGTCATACATACATTATACATTTTGTCGTTCTGTGACTGTGTTTTTAATTGCAATCATTCTTCAGACTTTCAGGCAATCATCATACACCTTCAGTCATACATACATTATACATTTTGTCGTTCTGTGACTGTGTTTTTAATTGCAATCATTCTTCAGACTTTCAGGCAATCATCATACACCTTCAGTCATACATACATTATACATTTTGCAGTTCTGTGACTGTGTTTTTAATTGCAATCATTCTTCAGACTTTCAGACAATCATCATACACCTTCAGCCATACATACATTATACATTTAGCAGTTCTGGGTGATGTGGATGAACTTCAAACAAACAAAAAGCCTTCATAGACTGTTCTGTCATCCGCGTAACAATGAATTGGTGTACACGACAAAACGTTATTAATGTGCAACAAAAACAGTTGTCAAAAACAAACCACTTATCCAAAATGGCTGATAATGCTAACATATGATAAACATATGTGTACCAACATAACAAAAAAAAATCGATAGTCGAATGTACACATCCCACGAAAATTCAAAATTCACCTTTTCTTTTGAACACACCTCGTATACCACTTTTCTATTGTTGTCTCCCTCTAATTTTTTGTTTTTTTTTCTCTCTCTTTTGCGTTCTCTTTCACTCTATTTTATTCTGTAACTATATATAACTGATAACTCTGTATCATTCTTTAGTTATTATATTTACCCTGACGAAGCTTGAGCTGAGCGAATCTAGTAGGCAAAAAATAAAACATTCGTGGTTTACAAAAAAGTGTTTGTTTTATTTAATATGATGTTAACAACAAAAAGATAACTTCTTATTGGAAGATTATATTGTTAATGATTTGATTTTTTTTATAGGTTAAGAATCGAAAAAGTTCTTTTGACTGACTTTCAACGAAATTTTCCGAAAAGTACTTATTTTTTCCTTAATTTTATTTTGAATACCATTTAGAATTTGATTTACGTCAACAATGAAAGTTACGTTGTAGAAAAAAAGTATTTGGTACATTTTTTACCCATTTTTTTCGATGGAAGTCTCTGAGACGTTTATCAGTGATAAGGTGATAAAGCCATGCTTAAGGATTCATAAATCGCGAGCACACAACAAAAAGTGACCAAGTCCTAGATATTGTTTATTGACAGATTGAGGTTGAGTATTTTGGCATGGATGCAGGCTCACAGTTTCGCAAGTTTAGATACGGTTGAGAAACGTGCGATACTTACACATATTAATCCTAACCAAGTTACAAGATGTTTTCTTTTAAATAACGGAACTTAGAAATTTAACATTAGAATAAATAAACGCATTGCAATAAATAAGCAAGTATGTGTCGATTTGAATAGTACTTACATACATAAATAATTCATTTTTTTAGGAAACTTAAATGTTTGTGAATGTATAAAACTGGCTGTCATTAACCGTAATTATTTTGCATGAAACCTAATATTTAATTGTGGTGGTAACATACAGGGTGCGGAGCATCGGTAGTGGAGTTAGAAGGAGTATGGTCATATTTTCCTCCAAGGTCTGGTATAGTCGGACACAGGTCTCCCCGCGTCCATCCGAATGTCGTTTCTTGGCATGGAAACAATTTTTCGCCAAGTTCTATGCAGTCTGTAGAGGAAACAAAAAGTAAAAATGAGTTTTTTAAGTGACGAACTAATTCATTAAACTAACTAACTCATAATAGTGGATTCAGAGTGGATCAGCAGATGTGGATAGCCAGGTTCAGCCTCACAGTGAGATCGTCCCGACTAGAATAGTCTCCCTTCTCCCGGAGTTGGTCCGCTCTAAAATGGAGATGATGCAGCGTCCAAACCACGGGTGTACAAGATTTATTTAGTAAACATGAAACACCTGCATAATCTCAGTTTTTATTCCGTTTTACAGTAATGTTTGTCAATATGTCTGTCTAGTCCAGGTGTACAGTGAAGTTTGTCAATATGTCTGTCTAGTCCAGATGTGCAGTAAAGTTTGTCAATTTGTCTGTCTAGTCCAGGTGTACAGTGAAGTTTGTCAATATGCCTGTCTAGTCCAGGTGTACAGTGAAGTTTGTCAATATGCCTGTCTAGTCCAGGTGTACAGTGAAGTTTGTCAATATGCCTGTTTAGTCCAGGTGTGCAGTAACGTTTGTCAATATGTCTGTATAGTCCAGGTGTACAGTAACGTTTGTCAATGTCTGTTTAGTCCAGGTGTGCGGTAAAGTTTGTCAATATGTATGACTAGTCCAGGTGTGCAGTAACGTTTGTCAATATGTCTGTCTAGTCTAGGTGATCAGGTTGTTTAATTATTTTCAAAGGTTATTTGGTAGTATTTCATCCAAAGTTAATGAGTGTATTGTACAACATTATAACCTTAATTTAAATGAATGTTAATCTTATTAATGAAACCGCGTTATGTAGCCTATCAGCCTTTATTTCAAAAACATTTATATGTTTATTGTGACTAAAATGAAATCGGTAAAATGTGTACATAACCGAAGGTATCCTAGGAAAATGTAAACTAAATACCACTACGATGCACGCGCAATAGCAACACAATCATTTTAAATGATATAATGTATATTTCCAGGCAAACTTTCTTGTTACGAATTAATATCAACCGGAAAACATTATGGCACTTTAATTATAATAATTAATGGTTTCAGCTAACGTTATTATTATGTTTAGAAAATAAAATAAAATTATATCTTGTAATGGAAAAACGTGCACTTGACTCAAAATACGGAATAACGGAAGAGCGTGTATGGGACGGATCTCGGATTTCTGAACGTCGTTACACACAAGGCTGAATTATCAATTTACGGCCTCAAAAATACTTTTCTTTGATATTCTGGTCAAAAATTCTTATGGGGAGACTACTTAATAATTATCTTGTAGGGAAGTATTTAATTAGGGGAGTTGGGGTCGGTTGCTCGGAATATTCTTTTTTTAAAACTATTTCATTTTATTTCATGTTCAATTATTTATGAATTAGTGAGATATGTAACTAACTAACTAACCATCACGCCGTTTCCCCGCAGGGGTAGGCAGAGAGGACGGACCGCCAAACAACTCGATCTTGGCATACACTTCTTGATTCATTCACATTCGTCCATCATCTCATAAATTCTCTTCTCTTATTCCGACTTGTGACATGGCCCGACTCAAGTATTTGATTCACTCGATCGTGCCATGTCTTCCTTGGGCGTCCCCGGCTTTTTCTTCCATTCACATTCGCGTCATACATTCTTCTTACACTCCTTTCTTCGTTCATTCGCTCCACATGCCCAAACCATCTAAGCGTCCCTTAAAAATAAATGAGTAATATGAAAGTATGCTGCCTGTTGAATGCTGATGTTGCGGTGCTGATTGCTAACAGCATGGAAGATTTACAGTCCCTCGTATCTAGGATGAAGGAAGTATGCATGCAGAACGAGCTAATGATGAATGTAAGTAAGTCTAAAGTCATGGTGATGGAAAGAGAGAGTACGAAAACAGTGTGCAATATAGTTGTGAATGACGAATACTTGGAGCAGGTCGATGAGTTTGTATATTTGGGAAGTATGTTTACGAGAGATGGAAAGACTGATGGGGATATTGAAAGAAGGGTGAATGCAGGAAACTCCATTAACGGAGGACTGAACGCGGTTGGCGCCAACAAAAAGTTGTCCAAAGAAGCCAAGCTAGCAGTGTACAATGGAGTGCTGATACCAACCCTGATGTATGGCAGTAAGGCATGAAATTGGCAGAAGAAGGATGAAAGTAAACTAAATGCCGTAGAAATGAGATCTCTGAGACGAATGTGTTGTAAAACCATGTATGATCGTGTGAAAAATATTGAAATTCGTAAAGAATACAAGGCTGATGTAAGCGTAATGAGATATGTACACAATGTATAATTTTAATTAAAATATTATTCTATATCCACATCCTCATTACATTTGTCATTATCATCGTACTCCTGATCACTATTACCTTCATCATCGCTAACATGGGACGCAGGCAGTATTAGCATGCTTGATCTAAAAACTTCAATGAATTGAGTTTTTCATTTTATTTTTGGTTATGTTCTCTTATTTGTCCGATTAGGGTCCGAGGATATCAGCATCCAGTTAAATATTTCACTATTGGTGTTAATTCTTGAAGATTTCCCGGGGTGATGTTGTCAACCCAAGATCCACTCTAATACCTAGCTTCTTCGGGGCTGTACGGTCTTATAGTAGCACAGGATGATGTATCAGCTGACTTTTTTTTTTTAATCTCTGGGGCGTAGATTTAGGGGTTAATTTCATTACTCGGGATACAGTTCTTTTACCCGATATCACGAATTCTGTAGCCAAGTATAATTTGTCTCAATTAAGATCTGATACAATAGGTTTAACACGTATTTGCATATCACGTTGACAACTCTCTTCGGACAATTTTCTTGGCCTGCCTCGCTCCTTTTGTTCTGAGCGTTTTGGTGCTGATAACGGAAGCTGTGATGGGTGTATCTCCAGGAGTTTCAAGTTCTCATCAAGCCATTTCACGTGTTTGTTGTTAAAACGATCGTACATGTAATTACAATTATGCCATTTCGGTAAAAACTAACACCAAACTTTTCCAATATACACTGAAATCATTGTTCATTACACGTTAATGACAATAACTTGTAAGACTGTTAATTTTTTTTTAATTTTATGAATAATCCTCTTCTCTTAATCTTCATTTTATTTAGATCGGGGTCGCCAAGACTGTCTGAAAATAATGCGCTCGATTTAATAAAGGGGGAAACAAGGGGACATGTTTTAAATTTTTTTTAATATTAATTATAAGATATTTTTTAGAACGAGTAAAAAAAGTGGGTGTACTATTTGGAACTTTTTGTATAACTCTAGTTAAAGTAAACAATTAATTTCTTTTGTGAAACCAAAATAGTATGTCATAAAACATATATTATATATTAACAATAATAGAAAATTAAAATACATACCTGATGCTTCAATATCCATATTGAAAACAGTTTGATTTTAAAATAGCAAAAGAGTAGTTATTCGGTCAATAACTCGGGCGATAAATATCCGATATTGAAAACAGTTTGATTTTAAAATAGCAAAAGAGTAGTTACTCGGTCAATAACTCGGGCGATAAATATCCGATATTGAAAACAGTTTGATTTTAAAATAGCAAAAGAGTAGTTACTCGGTCAATAACTCGGGCGATAAATATCCGATATTGAAAACAGTTTGATTTTAAAATAGCAAAAGAGTACTTACTCGGTCAATAACTCGGGCGATAAATATCCGATATTGAAAACAGTTGATTTTAAAATAGCAAAAGAGTAGTTACTCGGTCAATAACTCGGGCGATAAATATCCGATATTGGTTGCACGAAAGATGACTTTGCGCGCATGCCTAGTTGATTATATTATTATTATATATTGTGTTGCGTTAACAAAAAAAAATCTTACGGAGCATTGCGAACTGGTTTCACCGTCCTGATGTGCGTCAGACATTTAGTTTCACCGTCCTGATGTGCGTCGAGACATTTTATAATATATTATCAATATTTTAACATTTCAGTAAAGGTTTTGTAAAACTCACAGTCAGCGGCCTTGGAGCCAGTCCGTAGCTGATTGACTATTCCCTGCGACAGTGGCGGACAGACAGACTTCACGCAGCATACCAAGCTGGACTCGACATTAGTTGGGTCACATTTCTGTAAGCAATATAAAAACACAGATAAAATCTATAATTTTTTTAAACTTCAACGAACAATGCTTAAACATTGTGTAATTTTTATCACCTCTGCTTAAGACTATTTGTAAAGGTTATTTTTACCTGCTATTACATCTTTTAGATATTGTGCACTTTCTCTCATTTTTTTTTTGTTTAACACATTCTTTCATTCATTTATTTTTAATTTATCTATAACTTATTAATTACGGTTTATTTAAGTGCTACTTAAATGTTAATCTCTTAGAGTGCCTTGCCAGTGATCAGTGCAGTGAAAACTTTATAAAAATAGCCTGGTCATCTTAAAATACAATTATCGTCACCATCTCCAACGGTATTATAGTATAAAGGTTATATTTCAAGCGGGATTTGGCTCAGTACGTTAATCGGTCGCGCCCGTGTAAAAGTGGCGGCGTGGGTTTGAGGTTCCGAACAGAGCCGTCCATCATTTTTTAACAATTATTTTCTATTATTTCTAATAAGAAAGAATTTTTCAATAAAAATCACAAGTACCAAAAGTAAACAAGCTCACCTTTAGAATGATGATAAACAGAATATGGAAAAAATCATTCCGCTAATCGAAAAAAAGGGACCGTTGAAAAAGTAAATTATTAATAACATTGATAAACAAACGACTGAAACGCAAAAATGTATTGATTTTATTAGTAATCAATGTGAGGAGATGATCAATCTTTAGTTTTTAATCTAAGAAAATTGAAAATGAACTAGAAATTGAAAGAAAAAAATATAATTATTAAGCAACAAGAAATTAAAATGATTTGAAATATAAATCACGCAGTAATTACCTGAAGATTGCGGGCATACCCTTTAAAAATGGTGAACAAACATCCAAAATTGAGAAAAGACTAGCCGTGGTGGCCAGGCTGGACATCAAACATAGCGACATAGTTGATTTTAAAACAATACAGGACAGGAGGTCAAAAAATACAAGAGATAATCTCATTCCAGAAAATCAAAATGGCTATCCCTCCTCATAATCACTTTACCAGAGCAAAGCAACTAGACAATCTAAATGTACCAAAGTGTAATACTTTTTAGCTCTAAAATTGTACAACAAACTGCCACCTAGTATCAAACAAAGTAATTCAACCAATAATTGCATTAAGTCCAGCAAAACTTGGCTTAAGGAATTAAAAGACGAAGATCTGACGAGTATTCTTAAAACAACGTTATAGAAATTACTGGATATACCCTACCCAACCTTGGTGTTGAAATATAGAAGTCGCTGAAACCCACTTATTCAATATATAAGTATAGTTCACCTCAGCATATGATCCCGTAGTGATGAGGACTATGAAAAAAATTCTATACTGTGTTTTTTTTTTCAAGGTAAGCCTTAAAATGTAAAAATTATATAGAAATCAATATATATGTATATCTATATATAATTTAATTAAAAAATAGTTAAGATGCAGGCGATTTCATCAGTTATTATTTATAAATTACAGTCCGTATCTGTGTTTTTTGTTAAAAATGTAAGGTTATATAAGGGGCACGTAAGTCAAACATGTTGTTATTGTCATAAGCACAAGGAGGAACACACATCAGTACCTGAGGTAAAACACCTTTAGTGACAGCCGCCCTAGCTGACTGGCATTTAGAAAATGGTCTGCATTCTGCCACCCTTCCCGTTTCCTGCATGGTGCACTGACTACCTGCAAGCATGAAAACATACCAGGGTTACAAATCACACCGTAATGATGCCGTCAATGGTGAAGTTGAGTGAAATGTAGGTTATCCAAGTAAAGTACCTTCGCTAGGGACGATGGGTCTCGGTCCTATCTCTTGCCCGGGCACCCAGGGGCAGCACACAATCAATCTGTTCTCCGGGTACACGCACCGCTGAAAACACATCACATTGTATTATCTATTCACTTGTTCATCTGCATGCGGTTTTAATTGGTTTAAACCTAATCATTTTCCTACCCTGGAATTATTTTTATTTTTATATATATATATAACTTTTATGCTATAAAACTGAAGGCTGGTGACATCTAGCGGTTTATAAAATTGAATTATAGTAAACTGCAGCCTGTAGATGATTGATTCGAGAACACGTTTCAGGGTAGGGAGAGAGGGGTAGGAGATAAACACATTAAAGGGATAAACACGGTAGGGAGAGAGGGGTAGGAGATAAACACATTAAATTGGCTAGATTGGAAATTGAGTCAGCCAATCAGGTGGCTTGACTTTATATAAACACTGAAGGTTTTTACAGGACAAAAAAGCCATAAATAATGACCAAATTTGCCCCACGCAAGGTTTACGTTCATCGATCTGAGATGTATACGAGTGTTCCCGAGGTCGAATTTTCAGAGGTTCATTGAAAATGAGAGCTAGAAGATCGCTAATAGTTGGAAAACTTAGATCACAAAGAAGACTGGAAAATTCTGTTAGATTTTGGACAGAAAACTTTAGGTATGCGTCAAATTGTGAACAGAAAATGCGTCATGTAAAGGCCATGCAAAAAGACGATAGATTTGAGGATGTATTTAGAACATTAATGGTTTCAAGAGTCGAAACAAGTAAAAATAAGGTTCGTAGAATGGTGAAATTTCGGAAAAACTAAGCTTTAATTAGACGAAATGAATGAGGAATTAGATAATGATTTCATCTTTTTCACAAACGTAGAGATTCGCAATAAAATGAAACAGAAGTGGTTATGCGTAATTTGTGGTGGAAGTTGAGAATCAAATTAGCGTAGCAGGGAAACGGAAGGGTAAAGAGAAGCAACTTACCTATCAGATATAAAATTCTAGGATAAATTATTAATGATATCAAGATATGAACCAGTGCATATATTGAGAGTAATTCGACCATTTTATCGTGATATCGAGGTTGTCATTACCAGTCGATTATTACATTAGATTTTTTACACTAACACGGTCTTTGTTTACTTAACATTCGAATTCTACATGGAACTCACTCATTAGACGACTGTGAAAGCAATTGCATTTAACACAGGAAGATAGGATCTATTTAGATTGAGAAAATTCATAAAATTTATTGGTTTATTATTAAGATACGATTAATTACATTTTTTGTAAATTTTACGACAATGTTGGTAATAAATACCATGTCGATTTAAAATTAAAGGAAAATAAAATTTATGATCGGGAATTAGGTGAAGACACCCTTTTCCAGTGATGAATTGGAGAAATCGAATTTAAGCCCGTTATTATTAAGTCGTTATTGTTAAGTCTTCCCAAAGCAGGCCAAATCGGACGGCCTTTAACATTGTTTACATTCCAAGGGAAGGCCATTTCAACGATCTACATTTGTTCATATTACAAAACTGAGCAACATTCTAAAATTGTATTTATTAAACAAATCCAACCCTAATAGATAGATCCATCCATTGGCAGTGAACTTCATCCGAGTTCACTGACACTAAAATAAACAATTACATACCTTCATTGCGGTCAAGCATTTTCAATGTCAACTGTTCTTACAAATTATATCTACCTACGTCACCTGAATGAAAGGTACCTACTTCAAAACAGTTGGCCTCTGATCGGTGATCAGCCCTGTTCTTACAAATTATATCTACCTACGTCACCTGAATGAAAGGTACCTACTTCAAAACAGTTGGCCTCTGATCGGTGATCAGCCCTGTTCTTACAAATTATATCTACCTACGTCACCTGAATGAAAGGTACCTACTTCAAAACAGTTGGCCTCTGATCGGTGATCAGCCCTGTTCTTACAAATTATATCTACCTACGTCACCTGAATGAAAGGTACCTACTTCAAAACAGTTGGCCTCTGATCGGTGATCAGCCCTGTTCTTACAAATTATACCCATCTGAAATAAATTAATTAAAAAAATTACTTTGTGTTCATCACTGAATGATGATCATGAATTTATTTTCATATTAATATTAATAACAAAAATAATTTCTTTTTTAATTTATAATATAAATTTTGTTATTCAATGTTTTACAATATTTTTTTATTAACATTTTTGATTAATTACTTACCAACTTTAATCAATTTTTGTTTGCGTTATAATTTGTCTAGCCTAACATTATTGTGTTCTGTTTTTATCATTTTCTATACTTGATATTATTATTTTTAGTATTATATATATTCCTGATGAAGAAAGCATCGCTTTAGAAACATGTAGATATTTGTGTATATTAATAAAGTGGGGAAGACACAGTATTTTTAAAAATTATTTTATTAATAATGACGCCACAAAGTGAATACCAATCTTTTGAAGAAATTATATTTCTATCTACGAGTACATTACTCTTCACAAATTCTGGCCGTAAATCAGCCAATCAAATTATAAACACCTAAGTTATTCAGACTATAAAGAACAATAAAATCTACAGTAAATTACAATAAAATTACATAAAATTACGTAAATTACATAAAATCTACAGTAAATTTATAGATTATAAAAATAATAATTTCATTGTAACCCAAAGCATCTGACCGGATATAAGAAGGGTGCAGGTTCGAGTCCTGTTGGCGACATTTATCTTTGCTCGGAAAGGTTTTTTTCAATTTGGATGAGTGTTTCAGGCTAATAATTATTGTTTATAAAAATAATTGTTACCCTTTGCGCTATGCACAAAAATCTTGTCTTAAGTTTTTAAGAACTTTAGTTTATCAATTACAATATGTTTACATTATTAAATTCGGTGCACATAGTTATAATGGTCATACAGTTATGATCTTCCTCCATCAAAATAAATGGAATTCTACATAGGTTAGTTAGAAAATTTTTATATGGGTTAGATGATTTTTCGCCTCAGTGTCGCCTCCAGCCTCTCCTAATTTTGGGGAAATTGCATGGTATAGTTTTAGTTTAAATCAATTTTTTGTTGTGATAAGGGATCAAAAGCGATTTTTTTTGCTAAAAATTCAGCTCCAGACCAACCCCTAACTTACTTGGATGATCAAAATTCGAGTTCGTAATCTTCCTTACACAATCTTCCAAATATTTAATGAATTTTAACTGAATGTATTTTTCAAGAATGTTGTCGAGTGATGGTAAAATAATAATTGGTCTGTAGTTACCCAATACAGTGTGATCACCTCCTTTATAGATAGGTCTGATAATACTACATTTTAATTCGTCAGGAATTTTGATTGAAATAAGATTCTATTTACAAAATTGGTTATAATGGGACCTAAGGTTAAAATATTTTTAATATCACTCATCCTGATACTATCAATTCCTGGAGAAGAGCTTTTCATTTGCCTAACAATGTTTTCTATATCAGCCACTGTGGCTCTTGGTAGGTACATGCTTTGAGGCATATCCTCCGGTTCAAACCCAGCTGTCTTGTAGTTGCACTCATGTAACATATTGTAAACACTTTCAGAAAAATAATCAACAAAATCATTAGTTATATTTTCTTTTGTTCGATCTTTCATCAGATATTTGGAGTCAACTTCGTCACAGTAGTTTTTACATTTTATTCCTAAAATTTTATTACACTCCTCCCATGTTTTTTTTAAATAATGAAATAATTTTTAAATTTATCATAATACTACGTAGTTTTTAATTTAACTGCAACATTTCTAAAACACTTATAATCTTTTTCATAGTAAAGTTAGCGGAGTTGCAGGTGGCAGTATTCATTCACACCAAACTCAGCATTGTCACGATTATAGATCACCCAATGTTTCCTTTCACAACACAAACAACAGTGGAAAGAGATTGGATTTACCGGATCACATAGAAAGCTTCTCATCCATTGCCTAATCTGGTTTTGTTTGGAAAGAAGTATTATTAACCATTAGTAGCTAAAAGTGATTTGAACGCCATCCATACTCGTAAAATTATAGGAGGTAACGAAACGGCCTTTACTAAAGCCACCTCTGAAATCCAGTGCACGGCTTATAATATGCATAAATGAAGCGATTATTAAATAGGTAACACAGAAAACTTGCACGAGGCAAGTGTTTTTAAATTCAATTAATCCGCTGTTTGCCTACTGCATTAAAAGTATATTTGATAGAGGACTATTAGATTACCGGTTACTCAGGTTCGAGTATGGATGTACGTGTAAATTGGACGAACATTGACCCCAATAATCTTCAATCCGATGGATCAATTACGAAATAGGAGCGCAGAATCTATGACGTTTTCTTATTTATACTTATTGTTCATTGATTATTTCTCTTATTCTACCACTGTCTACTACTCTCTTCTTTATTATTTCGTTTCTCTTCTTATTTATGATATTACTTGTATATATTATCTATTTACACTCTGTATGGGACGTGTGGCGTCTAAGATCGCACTACCCTCCCCACATCCAGTAATAACACTAATTTATTATTCTTTTTCGATCAAGGTGATAACGTTCATTCATTTTTTTATTTTTTTTTATTAATCACAAGTTTATATCACTCGTCCTTTTTAAATACGACTTTCTTTTCTCCGTACTCTTGCGGCCCACCCTAATGCACATGTAATAATAGACTAGGTTCATGTTATGAGTTAAATACTTTCTCTCTCGTACTTCGGTGGTTTTGATTTGAAAATACACTTATAATGTGATAGATAGAATGAATGGCTAATTTGTTGCAGTTTGCATGCAATAAGAATATATTTGTGCGCATTCACCTGAGCTGGTCTCCCCGCGTTGGCTCCTTCCAGGGCTATCGAGCAATTGAGGAGGTGTTTGCACACACCGGGCTGCATGGTCTCCCTCACCACACATATGTCTCCTGCAACATAAAACCAGAAGAAGTGAGAGTAAAGAGAAGCATTCGTGGTTGAGGACCTTACTCACGGAGGCGGTCATAGTGTCAACGTAATAATCATTAATTGGCTTTCTTCAGGTGGATCTCATTTGTCGTTTACTCAACTTCCTAATACAACCACAACTGTAGCCACAAGGCGATGCTCCCCAACTCAAACACGAGAAATCTTTCTCTATTGAGTTGGGCACTTTTTGTTAAATAAATTTACTTTTTATGTAATTCGCTATTGATGTATGTCTGTACTATTAAATATTTCAAATGTTTTTATATTAAATAAATAAAAAAAATAACATGGTGTTTTGATGGTACAGTTTTTAATTAACTTTTATTTATATCGTTATCGATTTATAAAATCTACGTATATTTATTTGTAAGAAAAGTAAAATGCTGATCTATGCGAATGTATATTTTTAAAGGCATAATATTTTTCACTTGTGTTATTATTATCCTATGAAAACTCACTTTTCTATTTTTATTTAAATAGACTGGAATTCTTTATTCTGATTTCAAATATCAGTTTTACTTTTATAAAGTTTATAAAGGACGGAGATTATAAAAACAAAATTTACCGTTTTGTTGTCCGACAGCAGACGTGAACAGGAATATAGTGCACACAAAAGCATGGAAATAATGCATTTTGATTTTTTTTTGCAACACTAAATTTAACGAAAGGGTGTACGAGTATGTAGTTCCGATATCTCCATAAAAAATGCAGTGCAAAGGCTTTACCGGTCATTTTTATATGAGCTTTTATCAGTATCTTAAGCTCCGGTCACACGGAGCGGTTTCAATGCCAGTATTTAAATAGTAGCGTTGAAATCGTTTCGTATGACAGGGTATTCGCTGCGAGTACTAGCGAGTTCTAGTACTAGTTTTGGAAAAGTAGACCCAAAATGCATAAAATAAATGACAAAATTGGTAAATTCATGAAATTTTTTTCATACATTCATCTTGACAGTAGAATTGAAAATCCGCAGTGTGCCCAAATTAATGTGGTGGAACACCCCAGAGAGGGGGAAGATTTTTTGAAAAATTCATCTTTCCCAACTGTCAAGTTAGGTATCGTTTACAATGGTGTCATCGGTACTGAAACGAATGCCATCACTCCAAATTCGATATAATAAATATTTTGTGACACATAATTAACTAACATTCACGCCATTTCTCCGCAGGAGTAGGCGGAGAGGACGGAGTGCCAAATAACTCGATCTTGGCATACACTTCTTCCATCATTCACATTCATACAACGTCTCATACATTTTCTTCTGTAAATCCGACTTCTGATATAGCCGTACTCAAGTATTTGATTCACTTGATCGTGCCATGTCTTCCTAGGATGTCCCCGGCTTCTTCTTCCATTCAGTTTCGCGTCATATATTCTCCGTACATTATTTTCTTCGTTCATTCGCTCTGCATGCGCAAACCATCTAAACGTTATTTTCTTACTAATTACGCTTACATAAGCCTTGCATTCTTTACGAATCTCAACATTGTTCACACGATTAAACATAGTTTTACCACACATTCACCTAAGATATCTCATTTCTAAAGCATTCAGTCTGCTTTAATCCTTCCTCTGCTAATTCCATGCCTCACTGCCATACATCATGGCTATCATAACTCCATTGTGGACTGCTAGCTTCGCTTTTTGGACGTCTTTTTTTAGCCTAAACCTCGTTCAGTCCTCCACTCACCCTTCTTTCAATATCCTTATCAGTATGTCCATCTCTCGTAACGATACTTCCCAAATACACAAACTCATTGACCTGCTCCAAGCATTTATCATTCACAACTATATTACCCACTGTTGTCGTACTCTCTCTTTCAAACACCATGACAATAGACCTACTTACATTCATAATTATCTGATTCTTATACATACATCGTTCAGTCAGGATATGAGGGACTGTAGATCTTCTATACTGTTAGCAATTAGCACCGAATCATCACCATACAATAGGAAACATACTTTCAGATTACTCACTTCCGCGTCCAAGCCCACCTCTTTCAATTCTTGCATACAATTATCCATGTGAAGATTGAATAACCACGGTGACATTATGCATCCTTACTTAACACCTTTGGTGATGTCAAACACCCTGTTAAATCACTCTAACATATGCACCGCTTCCCTCGTACAGAGACACGATTGACAGTATACGTATTGACCCCATACTTGGAAAATACGTTTTTTCTGTCAACTCGGTCATATGCTTTTTGTAGATTTACAAAGGTACAGAAAAGTTTCTGGTTTTTTGCTGGGAGCATACGCAATGAGAAAATCTGATCAATACACCCCCTTCCACTCTGCACCTCGTACATCTTGTATTTTATCTTTTGTTGCCATTTATGTCATTTCAATCAATATCCTACCATACAGCTTTCCAACTGAACTTAGCAGGCTAAAAGCCCCGTGATTTCCATATCCCATACATCAGTGCTTCGCAACCTTTTCTCATCTACGGCACACCAAAATTCTTCCTAGAATTCCGCGGCACACCAAAAGCTAAAATATATAGGTATTAAATTGAATTTTACAATAAATGTTCGTACATTGCATTTGACCGCGGCACACCTGTATTCGGCTCACGGCACACCGGTTGCGGAGCACTGCCATACATGACCCTTTACCTCTGTATAAAGGCATAATCACAGCCCGTCTCTAATCTATCCGCGTGTAACCCTCCTCTAAACACTGGTTAAAAAGTTTGCATAACCGTGCGAGAATTATACGACTATCTCCTTTAAAGTATTCATCAGCAATATTGTCGAAACCGACAGCCTTACTATTTTTCATGCATTTAATTGATCTTTTTATTCATCCATACTGATTTTGGGAACTTTACCCCATAATAATTTATACCTGACTCGCTACTGGAATCACTATCACTCGGGTTGCCTCCGATGGCGTCTTCAAAGTATTTCATCCGTCTCGCTTTTATTTCTTTCTCGTTCGTCGTTATTTTTCCATCTTCCGATATTATCACTGTCATAAGTCCGCTTTCTGGACAATTTCCGGACCTTTTGACCTCCCTCCAAAACATTTTAATGTTTTCTTGGAAGTGGTTTGCCATTTTGATCCCGTCTTTCTCTTCCAGGCGTTTCTTTCATTCTTTCATTCATACTCGTACTCTTTTCTTTCATCCCCTGTCAATTTCTTTCCCTCGATCTCTCTCTTCGCTAGAAGCACTGTAATATGTATCTGTCCCCTTCTAACTGGTGCGCATGGGGACATTTGGAATGTGCATGTTCGTTGGCATTCGTTGGCACGAGCTAGTGCGGGAACTACTCAATTTTAAGAAACCGTTTTGATTTTAAATTTACTTTAATTTTAAAATGTATAGCTTTTTTACCAAAAAAATAGTTTTCCCCGGGCAAAATTAACAAAAACTGAAAAATGGATGAAAATTTCGTAGATTTTGTACAAAAATTCGGAGGTGTGACGATGTCGAAATTGTATTTATCATATAGAATATATGATAAAATTATGACTACCTAATTTGATGGAGGTGGGAAATTTAAAATTATTTAACTGAGTCATTTCAATGTTTTAAAATATATTTTGCTTGAATTATTTTGTTATATAGAATTTTTTTCATTAAAAACCTGTCGTACCTAGTGATGTCAATAGTAATAGAAACCATAGTAAACGATACCTCACTCAAATTAGCTGTGAAACACACAATTTACATAAAATCCCCCTTACCTCCCCCTCACCATTTTAATTTGGGCATCTGCAGATCTTAACTCCTACTGTCAAGAGGAATGTATCACCAAAGTTTCATGAATGTAGCAAATTTGTCATTCATAAAACCTTATTTTACCTCTATTAAACGACTAAAGGGTACAAGCAGTGACGATCACTCGCGGCGGCAACTAGCAGCGTCAAAAGCGCTCCGTGTGATCGAGGCTTTAGAATAAAAAAAGATGACAAATTGGCGGCTGGCAAACCAAATTATTGTGAATATTACTTATTTTATCTCTCTATGCAACGACGATCGTTGTTAGTGCAATATTTACACACCAGAAAATATACACACCAGTTAGTCTCAGATATCGAATTTACATAAATAACTAATTAAACGTCGCACCGGGGGCGCGCCCCACTAGGTGCGACTAGTGCATCGTGTCAAAAATCTAATGTTTTCATCAAAATGTTTGTCATGTGTACGTGGAGAGTGATTATTCCAGTAAGAAATAATATTTATTTCATCAATCATAAAATCCAACGTGCCTACCGTATAAAATTCTTTAAAGAAGGAAAAAAACATCACATTTGATTCGCATCAAAACTACAAGAATGCAAAACCTGAGTGATAGAACAAATCGTATTAAAAAATAATCAACGCAAATAATACAAAAACAGGAACGTGTTACATCATTAGGCCATCATTTACTATGACATCATTAGGTCATCATTTACTATGACATCATCAGGCCATCATTTACTATGACGTCATCAGGCCATAATTTACTATGGCATCATCAGGCCATCATTTACTATGACGTCATCAGGCCATCATTTACTATGGCATCATCAGGCCACCATTTACTATGGCATCATTAGGCCATAATTTACTATGACATCATTAGGCCATCATTTACTATGACATCATCAGGCCATCATTTACTATAACGTCATCAGGCCATCATTTACTATGACTTCATCAGGCCATCATTTACTATGACGTCATCAGGCCATCATTTACTATGACGTCATCAGGCCATCATTTACTATGACGTCATCAGGCCATCATTTACTATGACGTCATCAGACCACCACTTTCACAACTTTTTCAACTTTGGTAGCAT